>CALYLW010002483.1:0-73736 GCA_944989445.1 Ampullaceana balthica
ACTCTTTGAATCACCCTTTGCATCACCGTTTGCATCACCCTCTGCATCACCCTTTGCATCAAACTCTGCATCAGTATTTGCATCACCCTCTGCATTACACTTTTCATCACACTCTGCATCAGTCTTTGCATCAACCCCTGCATCACACTTTGCATCACCCTGTGCATGACCCTTTGCATCACACTCTGCATCAGTCTTTGCATCACCCTCTTCATCACCTTTTGCATCACTCTTTGCATCACCCTCTGCATCACCCTTTACATCACACTCTGCATCAGTCCTTGCATCACCCTCTGCATCGGACTTTGCATCAACCTCTGCATCACCCTTTGCATCACCCTCTGCATCACCCTTTACATTACACTCTGCATCAAACTTTGCATCAATCTCTGCATCAACCTTTGCATCACACAATGCATCAGTCTTTGCATCACCCTCTGCATCACTCTTTGAATCATCCTTTGCATCACCGTTTGCATCACCCTCTGCATCACCCTTTGCATCACACATTGCATCAGTCTTTTCATCAACCTCTTCATCACCCTTTGCATTACTCTTTGAATCACCCTTTGCATCACCGGTTGCATCAACCTCTGCATCACCCTTTGCATCACACTCTGCATCAGTCTTTGCATCACCCAATGCATCACACTTTGCATCACCCTCTGCATCACCCTTTGCATCACACTCTGCATTACACTTTGCATCACCCTCTGCATCACTCTTTGCATCACTCTTTGCATCAGTCTTTGCATCACCCTCTGCATCATACTTTGCATCACCCTCTGCATCACACTTTGCATCACACTCTGCATCAGGCTTTGCATCACCCTCTTCATCACCCTTTGCATCACTCTTTGCATCACCCTCTTCAACACCCTTTGCATTACACTTTGCATCAGTCTTTTCATCAATTTCTTCATCAACCTGCGCATCACCCTCTGCACCACACTTTGCATCACCGTTTGCATCTCCCTTTTCAGCACACTCTGCATCATTCTTTGCATCACCCTCTTAATCACCTTTTGCATCACTCTTTGCATCATCCTCTGCATCACACTTTGCATCACACATTGCATCAGTGTTTTCATCAACCTCTTCATCACACTTGGCATCACCCTCTGCATCACACTTTTAATCACCCTCTGCATCACCCTATGCATCACACTCTGCATCAGTCTTTGCATCACCCTCTGCATCGGACTTTGCATCAACCTCTGCATCACCCTCTGCATCACTTTTTGCATCACCCTCTGCATCAGCCTTTGCATCACCCTCTACATCACCCTTTTCATCACCCATTGCATCTCACTATGCATCACACTCTGCATCAGTCTTTGCATCGCCCTCTGCATCGTACTTTGCATCAACCTCTGCATCAACCTTTGCATCAAACTCTGCATCAGTCTTTGCATCACCCTCTGCATCACTCTTTGAATCACCCTTTGCATCACCGTTTGCATCACCGTCTGCATTACACTTTGCATCACACTCTGCATCACCCTTTGCATCACACTCTGCATCAGTCTTTGCATCACCCTCTGCATTACACTTTGCATCACCCTCTGCATCACCCTTTGCATCACCTCTCATCAACCTCTTCATCACCCTTGGCAACACCCTCTGCATCACCCTTTGCATCACACTCTGCATGAGTCTCTGCATTAACCTATGCATCACCATTTGCATCACTCTTTGAATCACCCTTTGCATCACCGGTTGCATCATCCTCTGCATCACCCTTTGCATCACACTCTGCATCAGTCTTTGAATCGACCTTTGCATCACACTTTGCATCACCCCTTGCATCACCCTTTGCATCACACTCTGCATTAGTCTTTGCATCATACTCTGCATCAGTCTTTGCATCACCTTCTGCATTACACTTTGCATCACCCTCTGCATCACCCTTTGCATCACACTCTGCATTACACTTTGCATCACCCTCTGCATCACTCTTTGCATCACTCTTTGCATCAGTCTTTGCATCACCCTCTGCATCATACTTTGCATCACCCTCTGCATCACACTTTGCATCACACTCTGCATCAGGCTTTGCATCACCCTCTTCATCACCCTTTGCATAACTCTTTGCATCACCCTCTTCAACACCCTTTGCATTACACTTTGCATCAGTCTTTTCATCAATTTCTTCATCAACCTGCGCATCACCCTCTGCACCACACTTTGCATCACCGTTTGCATCTCCCTTTTCAGCACACTCTGCATCATTCTTTGCATCACCCTCTTAATCACCTTTTGCATCACTCTTTGCATCATCCTCTGCATCACACTTTGCATCACACATTGCATCAGTGTTTTCATCAACCTCTTCATCACACTTGGCATCACCCTCTGCATCACACTTTTAATCACCCTCTGCATCACCCTATGCATCACACTCTGCATCAGTCTTTGCATCACCCTCTGCATCGGACTTTGCATCAACCTCTGCATCACCCTCTGCATCACTTTTTGCATCACCCTCTGCATCAGCCTTTGCATCACCCTCTACATCACCCTTTTCATCACCCATTGCATCTCACTATGCATCACACTCTGCATCAGTCTTTGCATCGCCCTCTGCATCGTACTTTGCATCAACCTCTGCATCAACCTTTGCATCAAACTCTGCATCAGTCTTTGCATCACCCTCTGCATCACTCTTTGAATCACCCTTTGCATCACCGTTTGCATCACCGTCTGCATTAAACTTTGCATCACACTCTGCATCACCCTTTGCATCACACTCTGCATCAGTCTTTGCATCACCCTCTGCATTACACTTTGCATCACCCTCTGCATCACCCTTTGCATCACCTCTCATCAACCTCTTCATCACCCTTGGCAACACCCTCTGCATCACCCTTTGCATCACACTCTGCATGAGTCTCTGCATTAACCTATGCATCACCATTTGCATCACTCTTTGAATCACCCTTTGCATCACCGGTTGCATCATCCTCTGCATCACCCTTTGCATCACACTCTGCATCAGTCTTTGAATCGACCTTTGCATCACACTTTGCATCACCCCTTGCATCACCCTTTGCATCACACTCTGCATTAGTCTTTGCATCATACTCTGCATCAGTCTTTGCATCACCTTCTGCATTACACTTTGCATCACCCTCTGCATCACCCTTTGCATCACACTCTGCATTACACTTTGCATCACCCTCTGCATCACTCTTTGCATCACTCTTTGCATCAGTCTTTGCATCACCCTCTGCATCATACTTTGCATCACCCTCTGCATCACACTTTGCATCACACTCTGCATCAGGCTTTGCATCACCCTCTTCATCACCCTTTGCATAACTCTTTGCATCACCCTCTTCAACACCCTTTGCATTACACTTTGCATCAGTCTTTTCATCAATTTCTTCATCAACCTGCGCATCACCCTCTGCACCACACTTTGCATCACCGTTTGCATCTCCCTTTTCAGCACACTCTGCATCATTCTTTGCATCACCCTCTTAATCACCTTTTGCATCACTCTTTGCATCATCCTCTGCATCACACTTTGCATCACACATTGCATCAGTGTTTTCATCAACCTCTTCATCACACTTGGCATCACCCTCTGCATCACACTTTTAATCACCCTTTGCATCACCCTATGCATCACACTCTGCATCAGTCTTTGCATCACCCTCTGCATCGGACTTTGCATCAACCTCTGCATCACCCTCTGCATCACTTTTTGCATCACCCTCTGCATCAGCCTTTGCATCACCCTCTACATCACCCTTTTCATCACCCATTGCATCTCACTATGCATCACACTCTGCATCAGTCTTTGCATCGCCCTCTGCATCGTACTTTGCATCAACCTCTGCATCAACCTTTGCATCAAACTCTGCATCAGTCTTTGCATCACCCTCTGCATCACTCTTTGAATCACCCTTTGCATCACCGTTTGCATCACCCTCTGCATTACACTTTGCATCACACTCTGCATCACCCTTTGCATCACACTCTGCATCAGTCTTTGCATCACCCTCTGCATTACACTTTGCATCACCCTCTGCATCACCCTTTGCATCACCTCTCATCAACCTCTTCATCACCCTTGGCAACACCCTCTGCATCACCCTTTGCATCACACTCTGCATGAGTCTCTGCATTAACCTATGCATCACCATTTGCATCACTCTTTGAATCACCCTTTGCATCACCGGTTGCATCAACCTCTGCATCACCCTTTGCATCACACTCTGCATCAGTCTTTGAATCGACCTTTGCATCACACTTTGCATCACCCCTTGCATCACCCTTTGCATCACACTCTGCATTAGTCTTTGCATCATACTCTGCATCAGTCTTTGCATCACCTTCTGCATTACACTTTGCATCACCCTCTGCATCACCCTTTGCATCACACTCTGCATCAGTCTTTGCATCACCGTTTGCATCAGTCTTTTCATCAATTTCTTCATCACCCTGCGCATCACCCTTTTCACCACACTTTGCATCACCGTTAGCATCTCCCTTTGCATCACACTCTGCATCAGTCTTTGCATCGCACTCTGCATCGTACTTTGCATCAACCTCTGCATCAACCTTTGCATCACAGTCTGCATCAGTCTTTTCATCACCCTCTGCATCACTCTTTGAATCACCCTTTGCATCACCGTTTGCATCACCCTCTGCATCACCCTTTGCATCACACTCTGCATCAGTCTTTGCATCAACCTCTGCATTACACTTTGCATCACACTCTGCATCAGTCTTTGCATCAACCTCTGCATCACACTTTGCATCACCCTCTGCATCACCCTTTACATCACACTCTACATCAGTCTTTGCATAACCCTCTGCATCGGACTTTGCATCAGCCTCTGCATCACCCTTTGCATCACCCTCTGCATCACTTTTTGCATCAACCTCTGCATCAACCTTTGCATCACACTCTGCATCAGTCTTTGCATCACCCTCTGCATTACTCTTTGAATCACCCCTTGCATCACCGTTTGCATCACCCTCTGCATCACCCTTTGCATCACACTCTGCATCACACTTTACATCACACATTGCATCAGTCTTTTCATCAACCTCTTCATCACCCATGGCATCACCCTCTGCATCACACTTTTAATCACCCTCTGCATCACCCTTTGCATCACACTCTGCATTCTCAGGCTCAATCCTTTAAGTTTACTTATTAAAGGTAGCCATCAATGATCCTAACATATCATTCAATAATTGACCTAGGACCAATGCAGTCACTTTGTTTACATTTGCTATACAAACATACAATTTAAACCGGACTGATTAAAATATGTTGGTTGACATACATATTTGAGAAAGTTCACATAAGAAGACAAGCGATTGAGGGCAAAGACAAAAACAATACATTACGATATTTTAAAACTTTTTACACTTTGTAAGTAAGCTTTAAAACATGCCACTGTAAAATTCAAACATTCTATTTTACATTTTCATAGGACATAAGGGAATTATACTGACGGATTGATTTGGCCATTATTAAAACGTAATTCTAATTAGATTTATTTATCTCTCTCTTGTCGTTTCTTCTTTCTGTCTGTGTCAATCAATAGAGAAATCAACCTAATAAGGTACGTTAACCAAACGTAATGTAAGTTAACTATCTTCAAACTTAACATGTTTGTAGACTATAAATGTGTATAGAATGTTTATACAAAGTATTTCTTTATTTTTATTATTTAATATTTTACAAACTGCCTTTAGTCAGGTAAGTATGTTATATTAAATTGAGCTTTTCCTGAATTATAAAAACAAAAAGTGTTAAACAAATATTTATTTATTTTTAAAATTAAAATTGAAACATTTCAACAAGTGTTAATTTGTCCGTGTCAACTTAAAAAAAATATGTCAACTTGTCCGTGTCTACTTTAAAAATATGTCAACTTGTCCGTGTCTACTTAAAAATATGTCAACTTGTCCGTGTCTACTTTAAAAATATGTCAACTTTTTATTTTGCTTTATGTTTATGTTTCACTTCTCAAAATTTTATCCTGACTTTACAAAAGTTTTTGACTATAAATCCTTTATTTACAAGACATAACTAACAGTATGTTTAGAATAATACTCATCGCACGACAATATAAAAATCCGAAATTTTAGTTATGTCTCATATTTACAGGAAACAAGAAATAAAAACTCGAATTCCAACAAGGAATTTTCGATTTTTTATCAAGGGAAACCGTTCTAGATTACATTAAAAGTCGATTCAAATAAGTAATTCTGAAACTAAAAACAATATCAAGTCATATCCTATCACGCTACATCACACCAAGAATGTGTCAATATAATGAGCACCACGCAACAATCTAAAATAAGCATTCACAAAACGGGAAAACTCCATTAACAATCATTCTAGATTACATTAAGTCATTTCATATCAATTTAAAAAAAACAAAAAAAACAAACAATTGCTTTCAAAATTACTTCTAAAATTACGCGAGTCGAACAAAATGTGCAATACACCACCATCCTCCACCAACATTGTTTTAAATATTATTAGCTACTGTTTGACGTTTCTTTCAACCCGATAGATGTTATGCATGTCGTGAAATTGATAAATTCTGATATTTTTTCGGGTTTTTGGATTCTCCAGGAAATCCTGTAAACCTTTTCGGTATTTTTTAGGCCGTTGCACATCCTTGGGACCTCCTTAGCATATTTTCAAAGACCCGAACCCTCTATCGGGTATTGTTCAGGAGTCACATGTTCAAGCGTTACAGACATTTCGAATCTATAAACGCAATTTTTCCAAAGGAAATTGCGTTAAAAACTACTACAGTCTGGCTGCTTAATTTCAGTTCCATTTGATCACAGGAAAATGGTTATATAAACACTTTTAATATAATGCGCACTGTGTGACAGATAATTATTAGCATAAACAATCACAGATCGGGAATATATTTTTAAAAATTATCGTCAATATAATACGCACCGCACTATTGGAAATGAGAGCAATGCCCGCGCGATGCTACGGGTAGGTACAATGAAAATAACATTATTTGCATTTGAGTTTCACATTCCACTTAATAATGAGTGTAAACGTGTCAGGAAATTAGTGTAGTGATAAATCAAACCCCTTCTTTATAAAAATCGTTATGTGTCTAGAAAATAAAAAGTATGATGAATTTAAATATGACCCATCAATTTTGGTATTTCTGCTTTAATAGCACACGCTTTTCTCTATATACTTTACCAGAATAACAAACAGCTACAAAAATCTAATGGGCAAGGCTCAATTTCTTTTTCCATGAATCAAAAAATGAAAACAATATCTTTGATTCCTTTGGTTCTATGAAAAACCTCTTAAAATCACACACTCCATTTTATAAGCCAAGTATGAAATTAGTTCAAGACGATTAGGATATTTTTTTAGCATAGTAACAAAGCAATAAATTGGCAGATACTTGTTTCACTTAAATAACTGATTATTTTTCTTTGTATTTATATTCAAGCCTATTTTCATTGTAGCTTTTTTAGCTTATAAAATGACATATAAAATAGGGCTTAATATATAACATATATTATGTAGGAATTTGATTTTAAAACAGAATAGTTTTTAAAAAATCAGTCTGTATACAAAACTGTATCCTCGTATATTATTGCTCAAATAAAATCAAGTTGTTATGTCACAATATCAGTTGCTTTAGTGTATTTTTTGCCAGACCAGGGGTAGGCACAATTAAAAAATAACTTTATTTGGTTTTGGGTCTCAAATTTCCGTTAAAAATTAATGTAAATTTATCATGAAATCAGGGTAGTGATAAATCAAACCCCTTCTTATAAAATTAATGATATGTGTGTCGAGAAAATAGAAAGTATGATGAATTTAAATATTAACCATCAATTTTGTTATGTCTGCTTTAATAACTCTTTAAGAAAGGGGATAAATCAGACCCTGGTAATTACAGGCCTGTATCACTTACTAGTATCACCTGTAAATTACTAGAACACATAATATATAGTAGAATAGTTAACCACCTTAACAAATATAATGCCCTATGCCCACATCAACACGGCTTTAGAAAAAACAGATCATGTGAAACACAATTAATAGGTTTAATAGATGAATTATCAAAAGGCTTAGACAATAATGATCAAATAGACACAATATTACTTGACTTCTCAAAAGCATTTGACAAAGTTCACCACCTTAGTTTACTTAAAAAATTTAACTACTTTGGAATCTCAGGTCCCTTACATCACTGGATCCAAGACTTCCTTTTGGGCAGGGAGAAAACTGTAATAGTTAATGGATCTAAATCTGCACCAGTAAAGGTTAACTCAGGAGTTCCACAAGGAACTGTGCTAGGTCCCTTACTCTTTTTGATCTATATAAATGATTTACCCAACAACATCTCAACAGGTACAAAAGTTAGGTTATTTGCTGATGATTGTATAATCTATAGAACAATTAAATCAGAGCAAGATAGCAAATTTTTACAAAAAGACTTAGATGAATTGATAAAATGGGAAACTAACTGGAGTATGTCTTTCCACCCAGAAAAGTGTCAACTGTTAAGAGTAACAAAGAAAAAGAAACAAATAAATTCAAAATATTACATTCATGGAAAAGAACTGACCCAAACTAAAGATGCAAAATACTTAGGAGTCTTAATAAATGAGAAACTATCATGGAATCCCCATGTCAATGAAGTTAATAATTTCTTTCTCTAATGAATTGCCCTAGTAATGTTGCGCCTCTAACAAGACTATGTACATTTTTTTTTAATTTTTAGAATTAATATTTGTTTGCAAATTACATCTTTACACCGTTTCCTTTATTTCCGAGATGTATTTTATCCAGCCGCTCGAAATATCGTTTGCTGTAATCATTCTATAGATGTCTACATTTATGTTCAACGTTAATCTACATAACGTTTTGTTTACAAACCATAGTCATTGTTTTGTTATCAAAATATTTTAACAATATTTATATACTATTGTTTTCTTTATTATCAAATACACAGTATCATTGTACCACTTTTCCTTATATCTGTTATATGTTTCATTTAAATACATAATGTATTTGACATTTTAAAAGTTAGTTAAGTTAGTTATAAGTTATAAATAATCTAATACTAACAATGTATTCAATTCATTAGAGAAAGAAAGCACATCAGTGAAACCAGATACCAAACATTTTAGCTTAGCCACTGTTAATATTCTTTTTGCATAAATTAAGTTAAACATGCTAGGTAAGTTATATTTACAAATATAAAAATGCATGAAGCAAGTGATTAGTGATGAAAGCAATGCCAATGATTCTTAGGTGGGAGATTTATTTTCCTTCGTCGCTTAAATAGTTTACACGATTTTTTTTCCTGGTACGATTGCTCCATAAACTGCCCCAAGGAAATAGAAGGAATGAAAAAAAATCGCTACTGTTATATAAGAAAATGGATTATATATAGGAGCTATATGCACGGACAAATGAGTGTGGGTAATAAGTGGAACGGCTGTTTTTATATTGAGTACAACTTTATGACCTTTTGAAATGTACCATTTATCGGTGGGGTAAGAGTCAATAATATCGCCCAACCCTGGATGACATAAACACTATAGCTTAGCAACTGTTTTATACTTTTTGCATAGATTAAACTAAATCAGCAGGGTAAATTTTAAGCCCAGACCTTGCGATTCAAAATGTTTCTTTAAAACAAATAAAACCCATGCACACCTTACTTAAGCATCAAAATTCACATAAATAAATGATTTTCCCATAAAAAAATCATTACTAAGAAAGGTATTTAAGAGCTAAATAACTAAAACATTCATTAAAAAAATAGTTACATTTCTAGAACAATTAGTTGCTTGGCACACACTTCGGGTATAAACTGTACGGTTCTTTTAGGTATACATATTTTTAGTGTAAAGAATATCGCGGGTATTACGACTCATATATATGTAGCCGAGTGGTGGCTAAGTTAAATTAAAAACAATGAAGTTCCATTCACTTGTTTAGGATATCAAACAGTTTATTCCGGGATTACAAGTATGGGCCATGAACTAGTTAACACATCAGTCATCGCTCCATGCGCTACCTCAACACTATCCAACTAACACTCTCCTCTCACACAGACCAGGGGCAGTGTGTCACTGGCCCACCGGTGTGTCCCTGCTAATCACGGGACTGACCTCCCAGTGCAGTTAACACGGGTAGTTGGTTAGTCGCTCTGTGTGAACTCCCGCCACGACGAGGGCTGGAGTAACCCTGCACTAAACCGTGAAGGTCACATTCAGGGACTGCTTATCTTATCTTATCTTATCTTATTTTATCTTATCTGTTTACAGACGCTCCTTCTATACAGAAGATTATTGCGTCCTACGCTTATCTATGGTTTGTGTCTAGTCCTGCATTTTTATCAGAGATTTAAATGCTGATAAAGTGTTGGTTTTCCTGGATTCTTCAGGCAACCCATTCCACGCCCGAATTCCGGACGGGAAGAAGGAAAACTTGTATGTGTTTGTTCTTGCATATGGAATAAGAAAGGTTTTCTTTATCCTTATGTCTATCTGAGGGTTGTATTAAGTTATCTTTGTGTTGTATTTCTAATTTAGAATTAATTGCTTATGTATGATTACTACTTTGCTCTTGGTTCTTCTATCCTCTAGTGTTTCAAGGTTTAATGATTTAACTAATGGTGTTATTCTTGTCAGTTTCGAATATTCTCCAGTAATGAATCTGGCAGCTCTTTTTTGAATTTGTTGTAGTTTATCAATGTTTTCTTTGGGGGATGGGTCCCATACAGAAGATGCATATTCTAGTACAGGTCTCACCAAAGTGAGGTAGCATTTTAGTTTTGTATCTCTATTACATTTGTTAAAGTTTCTTTTTATAAAGCCTAAGGTTTTGTTTGATTTTTTTATTAACTTCATTGACATGGGGATTCCATGATAGTTTCTCATTTATTAAGACTCCTAAGTATTTTGCATCTTTAGTTTGGGTCAGTTCTTTTCCATGAATGTAATATTTTGAATTTATTTGTTTCTTTTTCTTTGTTACTCTTAACGGTTGACACTTTTCTGGGTGGAAAGACATACTCCAGTTAGTTTCCCATTTTATCAATTCATCTAAGTCTTTTTGTAAAATTTTGCTATCTTGCTCTGATTTAATTGTTCTATAGATTATACAATCATCAGCAAATAACCTAACTTTTGTACCTGTTGAGATGTTGTTGGGTAAATCATTTATATAGATCAAAAAGAGTAAGGGACCTAGCACAGTTCCTTGTGGAACTCCTGAGTTAACCTTTACTGGTGCAGATTTAGATCCATTAACTATTATAGTTTTCTCCCTGCCCAAAAGGAAGTCTTGGATCCAGTGATGTAAGGGACCTGAGATTCCAAAGTAGTTAAATTTTTTAAGTAAACTAAGGTGGTGAACTTTGTCAAATGCTTTTGAGAAGTCAAGTAATATTGTGTCTATTTGATCATTATTGTCTAAGCCTTTTGATAATTCATCTATTAAACCTATTAATTGTGTTCACATGATCTGTTTTTTCTAAAGCCGTGTTGATGTGGGCATAGGGCATTATATTTGTCTAGGTGGCTGAGGCCAACTCTAGCAGACGGCTACATATAGGCTCTAGCTTCAGAAAGTGCGTGCTCAAGCGACAAAATATACTAACAGCAACTGATATTTAGACATAACAGCTTGATTTTATTTGAGCAATATTATGCAACGACTTTGTATAAAGACTGATTTCAAAGGCAGATCATGTGGTTTACTAAATGGAATTTTTCTT
Organism: Ampullaceana balthica; assembly: GCA_944989445.1. Classification (NCBI taxonomy): domain Eukaryota; kingdom Metazoa; phylum Mollusca; class Gastropoda; family Lymnaeidae; genus Ampullaceana; species Ampullaceana balthica. The sequence goes on from CALYLW010002483.1 coordinate 11,760, forward strand.
TTAAGCTGTATACACTTTCTTGAAAAAAATAATTATTTTTAAATTATTCTGATTTAATATCATATGCCTACAAATATATGTTATATATTAAAACCATTACCAAATATGTAATTTTATAAGCTAAAAGAGCTACAATGAAAAAAGGCTTCAATACACATACAACGAAAAGTAATCCTTTATTTTAGTGGAACAAGTATCTGCCAATTTATTGCTTTGTTAATACTAGACGAAAAGCGTGAGAAGTCCTTTCAAAATGACATAATTTATTAGAAAATCAATCTCTAGGAATTTAAAAAAAACCATTGTTTTAACGTTAATATTCGTGTGAAAATAAAACATGAAGCTGAAACCCATAAACCATATTTCCACACTGCACTAAGCATACATATTCAAATAAATATAATCTGGCTCAAGTAATAACCAATTCGTCTTAAACTAATTTTATGCTTAAACTATACAATGGAATTTCAGAGCTTTTTCTTAGAACCAAAGGAATCATATGGAAATATATTTTAATTTTTTGTTATTCATGTGAAAAGAAATTGAGCCTTGCCGATTAGATTTTTATAACTGTTAAGTACCTTTCATATTCTGTAGGAGTATATTATATAGAGAAAAGCATGCGTTATTAAAGCAGACATAACAAAATTGATGGTTAATATTTAAATTCATCATACTTTCTATTTTCTCGAAACACATATCGTTAATTTTATAAGAAGGGGTTTGATTTATCACTACCCTGATTTCATGATAAATTTACATTAATTTTTAACGGAAATTTGAGACCCAAAACCAAATAAAGTTATTTTTTAATTGTGCCTACCCCTGTTCTGGCAAAAAATACACTAAAGCAACTGATATTGTGACATAACAACTTGATTTTATTTGAGCAATAATATACGAGGATACAGTTTTGTATACAGACTGATTTTTAAAAAACTATTCTGTTTTAAAATCAAATTCCTACATAATATATGTTATATATTAAGCCCTATTTTATATGTCATTTTATAAGCTAAAAAAGCTACAATGAAAATAGGCTTGAATATAAATACAAAGAAAAATAATCAGTTATTTAAGTGAAACAAGTATCTGCCAATTTATTGCTTTGTTACTATGCTAAAAAAATATCCTATTCGTCTTTTACTAATTTCATACTTAGCTTATAAAATGGAGTGTGTGATTTTAAGAGGTTTTTCATAGAACCAAAGGAATCAAAGATATTGTTTTCATTTTTTGATTCATGGAAAAAGAAATTGAGCCTTGCCCATTAGATTTTTGTAGCTGTTTGTTATTCTGGTAAAGTATATAGAGAAAAGCGTGTGTTATTAAAGCAGAAATACCAAAATTAATGGGTCATATTTAAATTCATCATACTTTTTATTTTCTAGACACATAACAATTTTTATAAAGAAGGGGTTTGATTTATCACTACACTAATTTCCTGACACGTTTACACTCATTATTAAGTGGAATGTGAAACTCAAATGCAAATAATGTTATTTTCATTGTACCTACCCGTAGCATCGCGCGGGCATTGCTCTCATTTCCAATAGTGCGGTGCGTATTATATTGACGATAATTTTTAAAAATATATTCCCGATCTGTGATTGTTTATGCTAATAATTATCTGTCACACAGTGCGCATTATATTAAAAGTGTTTATATAACCATTTTCCTGTGATCAAATGGAACTGAAATTAAGCAGCCAGACTGTAGTAGTTTTTAACGCAATTTCCTTTGGAAAAATTGCGTTTATAGATTCGAAATGTCTGTAACGCTTGAACATGTGACTCCTGAACAATACCCGATAGAGGGTTCGGGTCTTTGAAAATATGCTAAGGAGGTCCCAAGGATGTGCAACGGCCTAAAAAATACCGAAAAGGTTTACAGGATTTCCTGGAGAATCCAAAAACCCGAAAAAATATCAGAATTTATCAATTTCACGACATGCATAACATCTATCGGGTTGAAAGAAACGTCAAACAGTAGCTAATAATATTTAAAACAATGTTGGTGGAGGATGGTGGTGTATTGCACATTTTGTTCGACTCGCGTAATTTTAGAAGTAATTTTGAAAGCAATTGTTTGTTTTTTTTGTTTTTTTTAAATTGATATGAAATGACTTAATGTAATCTAGAATGATTGTTAATGGAGTTTTCCCGTTTTGTGAATGCTTATTTTAGATTGTTGCGTGGTGCTCATTATATTGACACATTCTTGGTGTGATGTAGCGTGATAGGATATGACTTGATATTGTTTTTAGTTTCAGAATTACTTATTTGAATCGACTTTTAATGTAATCTAGAACGGTTTCCCTTGATAAAAAATCGAAAATTCCTTGTTGGAATTCGAGTTTTTATTTCTTGTTTCCTGTAAATATGAGACATAACTAAAATTTCGGATTTTTATATTGTCGTGCGATGAGTATTATTCTAAACATACTGTTAGTTATGTCTTGTAAATAAAGGATTTATAGTCAAAAACTTTTGTAAAGTCAGGATAAAATTTTGAGAAGTGAAACATAAACATAAAGCAAAATAAAAAGTTGACATATTTTTAAAGTAGACACGGACAAGTTGACATATTTTTAATTAGACACGAACAAGTTGACATATTTTTTAAGTAGACACACGGACAAGTTGACATATTTTTAAAGTAGACACGGACAAGTTGACATATTTTTAAAGTAGACACGGAAAAGTTGACATATTTTTTTTTAAGTTGACATTGACAAATTAACACTTGTTGAAATGTTTCAATTTTAATTTTAAAAAAAATAAATATTTGTTTAACACTTTTTGTTTTTATAATTCAGGAAAAGCTCAATTTAATATAACATACTTACCTGACTAAAGGCAGTTTGTAAAATATTAAATAATAAAAATAAAATAAATACTTTGTATAAACATTCTATACAGATTTATAGTCTACAAACATGTTAAGCTTGAAGATAGTTAACTTACATTACGTTTGGTTAACGTACCTTATTAGATTGATTCCTCTATTGATTGACACAGACAGAAAGAAGAAACGACAAGAGAGAGATAAATAAATCTAATTAGAATTACGTTTTAATAATGGCCAAATCAATCTGTCAATATAATTCCCTTATGTCCGTTGAAAATGGAAAATCGAATGTTTGAATTTTACAGTGGCGTGTTTTAAAGCTTACTTACAAAGTGTAAATAGTTTTAAAATATCGTAATGTATTGTTTTTGTCTTTACCCTCAATCGCTTGTCTTCTTATGTGAACTTTCTCAAATATGTATGTCAATCTACATATTTTAATCAGTCCGGTTTAAATTGTATGATTGTATAGCAAATGTAAACAAAGTGACTGCATTGGTCCTAGGTCAATTATTGAATGATATGTTAGGATCATTGATGGTTACCTTTAATAAGTAAACTTAAAGGATTGAGCCTGAGAATTTTAAGTCAGAGAATTTAGGATTAGTGATTGAGTGATTAGGGCTTTTATTAGTAATGATAATATAAAATAAACAATACAAAACAACAACATCGCAAAAAAATGTTTTATTTAAAGACGCAACGAGAAATGTATAAAAGCCGTGGTTAATTTGATGAGGTTTATTTTTTGTTGGTTCATTCTTTTCATACTTTGTGTGTGTGTGTGTGTGTGTGTGTGTGTATTGTTAACTAAATAAAAATACACGTTTTGTTTTTTTTAATGTCAGGTAATTTTAAGCTTCTAGCAAGACTGTGAGTATTTCTTCTTAAACTATTTATTATCTTGTTTGAAAATAAAGTCTTGACCCGGTTTTCTTTTGACAAATATTTTGTTCAAATATTCATCTAATAATAATTTCTTTAACACGAAATAAAATGTTACACAATTAATCATTTCTTAATATGTTTACATGGTGTTGCTACATTTAAAAATACATGCATGTAATTTTCAGTTTTAGGGGCGGTAATACAAGAGAAAATGTCAACAATGTATTAAACAGATTAATTAGACGTGACAAATGTACACCAGTTTAAATAGAAGGAAACTGGATTTGTCAAATATTTAATGGGCGAATGGGAAATTGTACGCTGTTAATGACTCTGCTGATTTGGCTCATTGTTCTTGTAAGGATATACGAATGTACTAAAAAGAAATCGCAGTTCTATTCTATTTTATATTATAGGCCCTAATTCAGTGGTCCCCAACCTTTTTAACGCCACGGACCACTAAAAGATTGATAATTTTACCACTGCCCACTAACCGGGGGGAGGGGGTATGTGTGGGTGGGGAATGTGGTTTGGGGGGGGGGTGCGGCTGCGTTGATTGTCTAGACAGTTATTTTGAGATTGTTTTGATTTCATAGTTTTAATTTAAGTGTACTTCAAAATATTATACAGGTACACAAAAAGTGAATTAAACATCCTTTAATATTTTAATTTACTAGAATGTTAAATCAATGAGAACCCTGAGCTTGTTTCTCTGCAACGAGACGGTTCAATCTGGGGCTAATGGGAGGCAATGACACCCGAAGTGTGCTGCTTATGTCCATTTTATTCCGCTGCTTTGTCTTCGTTGCTGTCACTGCAGAAAACCCCGCTTCTCACAGATAGGATTTCGGAGATGGCAATATGGATTTAATTACTTTGGTGGCAATCTTAGGATATACCACCATGACTTTTATTCAGAAGACTGGAAGAGTTGTTTTCTCGAACGTAATTTTAAGGCCACAGTCATTTGCAATCTCGAGCAGTTCGACTTCTTCTTGCACAGTCATGCTAGATTCGCCTGGTTTGTTGACAAATGAGTCACGAATCCATTCCCTACCAGTTCTTGGGTCTTTTGTGGTTGGGAAGTAGCGCTCAAACACTTTTAAAAGCAAAGACAGGTGATCGTGCACCAACTGGGACAAAGAGTGTTCAGGCTCAGTCTCGCCTAGAATCCCCGCTAACGTTTGAAACATATCCAAAATGCCTTTGTTCACTCGCCGTTCTCACAATGTTGTTATTCTTAACATGTGAATTTCATTCAAGCTATAAGTCTAAGCATTTATTTAAAATTTAAATCATAAAAATGAATTAAATAATTTAAACTTACTTTATATCTGTTTTTGACACAAGTAACACTCTTGGAATATTAACGATAACGTCACCAGAAGACACGTTTGAATCCCGTCGTTGATGAGATATCAATGAAATTTAGGAACACAAACACGAAATAGGAAAAGCTGAAATAGAAGTAATAAAGAATATTAGCTTGCTAACATGGGCGACCCATCAAAATCGCGCACAACAAAAGAGCCCCTACATAAAAGCGCCGTGATAAGAACGCTGACATAAGAGCGCCGACACAGAGCGCAAAGATTGATTGTAGGCGGTTGTCCGATCTGCTCTAATGTGCCATTGATGTTCTTGGGACGAGGTGCCGCCAAAACGGATAGCAAGCTTTTCCATCTTCTGTATGGAAAGACGCACAATCCCTAGAGAAATACACCACTTTAAAAACAAAAATGTAAATAATTTATTGTTCCTTTGCTCCGTGGACCACTAGTGGTCATCTGACCCCAGATTAGATTTTAATTTACTATACAATGTCAAGTCTTCTGTCTATTTGTTATTCACACAGAAAGACTTTCTGTTGGTTTAAAAACGCGCTGTTTTATAAGGTTTAGAATTTTTCCATAACTAATAAATAAGTATTAAGTTTTGTGGACAACAAAGTTATGACTAATTTTATGCTATTCTACTTTAAGTTATAATTTCAATAAGCAAGTTATTACAGGTTGGAAACATGAAATCATTTAAATAAAAATTAAATTAAGGTTTATCGTGGTAGCTGCCATTTGTTTTATTAACATAGTATCCTAATAAAATGGATCGAGTTCAAATGGCGTGCCACTTGGATATTATAAAACAGAAGAAGGAAGCTGACAACGAAGAAATATTTAGATATGTGATTATGCTAAAGAAATTATATACATTTTTTTTAGTTTACTTAATTTCCCATGAACATAATTTTAAAATATATTTCTTTCCCCACAATTTCATATTACTATAAATTTATTTAGGTGTCATACAAAGACATATTTAATCAGCACTCATGTTTAGTCTAATTCTCAATGAGCAGTAAAGTATAGCTTAAATATAATTTTAATTTTAGATGCTCTTATTAATCTATGTAATTAAATTTATCAAGTAAAATTTCACATTAAATACGTCAGCACTGGTGCTTTTAGGTACCACGCTGACAGGAAGTATAATTTTTGAACGTCCTTTATGATAAAGCAACAATAATTTGTTTCTGTTCTTTGGCAATCCGAAAGTTTTGTACATCAATAAAATTGAAATTAAATTTGTATGGCATAGTTATATTTTCATAGTAAACAATTAACTAAACACACACATAATCACTTACACACACACACATTTAAATAAGTTATACAAAATATCAATAGCATAAATCACATATTTATTCGATATGCACATTTATGGCATATTTTAAAACTACCATTAATTTCGATTAAAGCCATAAATATTTCTGATGTTTCATATGAAAGAACTCGTCAGATCTGAAATACCGACACCAACGAGAATGACCATCCCCCCCCCTACACTTGACACCCTCAACAGTTGGATTGGGGAAGGGGGTGGTTAAGATTTTTCCTTTAACTAGTTTTACACAAGCACTTTGGAAAATTCGACTTACGGAGGTTGGAAGCCAAAAATCTTGGAATTACGGAGATCTAAAATGCATTAGTCTTATGGAATTTGGCCGGGACCTAACAATCAATTCGATCAAGGGAGGTATTCGACTTAGGGAAGTTTGGCTTACAGAGGTCCGACTGTAGAAACAAATATTTGCCATACCGAGGTCCGACTGTAGAAAAAAGTATTTGCCAAACCGAGGTCCAACTGTGTAAACAAATATTTGCCATACCGAGGTCCAACTGTAGAAACACATATTTGCCATTGGTTTTACCACTCATTACTTTCAATAAACAACCAATGTGTTGATTACACTTTTTACTATTGATACATTTATCTGGCAGAATTCGTTTTATTAAAATAGTTTTGTCTCAGTGTTTCACACCCACATGTACTGAGATAAGTTAAGGTGGTGTTTGTTTTTTAATTCAAATAGATGTTTATGTATTACTATTTGTTTTATTTTTTAACCACCTAGAAAGATGTATCCTACTTCTTATTGATCTAGTTTCACTTTTGTGTAGTCCCCCCCATTTCCAGCAGTCATTTAAGATGAGCTCATTTCTAGCCAGGGTTGTAAGCGGGTGGCTTATTTACTGCCAGGGTTGTAAGCGGGGAGCTTATTTACAGCCAGGGTTGTAAGCGGGTAGCTTATTTACAGCCAGGGTTGTAAGCAGGGAGCTTATTAACAGCCAGGATTGTAAGCGGGTAGCTTATTTACAGCCAGGGTTGTAAGCGGGGAGCTTATTTACAGCCAGGGTTGTAAGCGGGTAGCTTATTTACAGCCAGGGTTGTAAGCGGGGAGCTTATTAACAGCCAGGATTGTAAGCGGGTAGCTTATTTACAGCCAGGGTTGTAAGCGGGTAGCTTATTTACAGCCAGGATTGTAAGCGGGTAGCTTATTTACAGCCAGGGTTGTAAGCGTGTAGCTTATTTACAGCCAGGGTTGTAAGCGGGGAGCTTATTTACAGCCAGGGTTGTAAGCAGGGAGCTTATTAACAGCCAGGATTGTAAGCGGGTAGCTTATTTACAGCCAGGGTTGTAAGCGGGTAGCTTATTTACAGCCAGGGTTGTAAGCGGGTAGCTTATTTACTGCCAGGGTTGTAAGCGGGTAGCTTATTTACAGCCAGGGTTGTAAGCGGGGAGCTTATTTACAGCCAGGGTTGTAAGCAGGGAGCTTATTAACAGCCAGGATTGTAAGCGGGTAGCTTATTTACAGCCAGGGTTGTAAGCGGATAGCTTATTAACAGCCAGGATTGTAAGCGGGTAGCTTATTTACAGCAAGGGTTGTAAGCGGGTAGCTTATTTACAGCCAGGGTTGTAAGTGGGGAGCTTATTAACAGCCAGGGTTTTAAGCGGGGAGCTTATTTACAGCCAGGGTTGTAAGCGGGGAGCTTATATCACAGCCAGGGTTGTAAGCGGGTAGCTTATTTACAGCCAGGGTTGTAAGCGGGAGTTTATTTACAGCCAGGGTTGTAAGCGGGTAGCTTATTTACAGCCAGTGTTGTAAGCGGGTAGCTTATTTACTGCCAGGGTTGTAAGCGGGTAGCTTATTTACAGCCAGGTTTGTAAGCGGGGAGCTTATTTACAGCCAGGGTTGTAAGCAGGGAGCTTATTAACAGCCAGGATTGTAAGCGGGTAGCTTATTTACAGCCAGGGTTGTAAGCGGATAGCTTATTAACAGCCAGGATTGTAAGCGGGTAGCTTATTTACAGCAAGGGTTGTAAGCGGGTAGCTTATTTACAGCCAGGGTTGTAAGTGGGGAGCTTATTAACAGCCAGGGTTTTAAGCGGGGAGCTTATTTACAGCCAGGGTTGTAAGCGGGGAGCTTATTAACAGCCAGGGTTGTAAGCGGGTAGCTTATTTACAGCCAGGGTTGTAAGCGGGGAGTTTATTTACAGCCAGGGTTATAAGCTGGTGTCATAGAGCAGGGAAGTTCCCATAACGCTCGGCTCCATCAGGTGGGTCACTTTGATGAGCCGTCAATGCTCGGCTGCATCAGGTGGGTCACTTTGATCAGCCATCAATGCTCGGCTCCATCAGGTGGGTCACTTTGATGAGCCACCAATGCTCGGCTTCATCAGGTGGGTCACTTTGATGAGCCATCAATGCTCGGCTCCCGTCAGGTGGGTCACTTTGATGAGCCATCACTGCTCGGCTCCCTCAGGTGGGCCATTTTGATGAGCCATCACTGCTTGGCTCCCTCAGGTGAGTCAATTTGATGAGCCCCACAATCCTGGTCCCCTATCTAACGGAGGACTATTGGACCGGGGTGGCACCAGGGTTGTAGCGGGTTGAAGTAGGGAATTCCACTGGTTTTTGTGACTTCAGTCTGAAACACGCGGGTGTTTGGTATAAAAATTAAAGATTTCTAATTTAGAAGGCAAAAGAGAGATCTATAAGTGAGAGTATGAGTGAGCTGCATATGTTAAACCTCATAAGTGCCCGTCCCACGTTTTTAGTCATATTAATTCAAAGTACTTGAACTTACCAGTTTTAAATTATTTTCTTCTTTTTAGTCCGCTTGTAAAAACGTGGTTTTTAAAAATCATTTTTTACCTTTATTTATTTTTTAAAAAGATTTTTTAAATATTTAATTATTACGTCTTAATTTTCAATAATTATTTTTTATCTGGAGTTAACCCGCATAGGGGCTTCACAGTGACTGACTGACTGACGGACGCGCTTATATATGAAGTTCCACTTTCTTTACAGCCTACACTTATTTCCTATTAGATTTACCGACATCTTGACCTATATTTGACACAAATAAAGCATTGTTATTAACAAAGAAGTGGAAGTGTCATAAGAGAGATAAACAACAACTAGTATCATTAGAATGATCTTACTGGATCACGAGAGATAAACAACAACTAGTATCATTAGAATGATCTTACTGGATCACTGAGAGATAAACAACAACTAGTATCATTAGAATGATCTTACTGGATCACGAGAGATAAACAACAACTAGTATCATTAGAATGATCTTACTGGATCACTAGAGATAAACAACAACTAGTATCATTAGAATGATCTTACTGGATCAATAGAGATAAACAACAACTAGTATCATTAGAATGATCTTACTGGATCACGAGAGATAAACAACAACTAGTATCATTAGAATGATCTTACTGGATCACGAGAGATAAACAACAACTGTATCATTAGAATGATCTTACTGGATCACGAGAGATAAACAACAACTAGTATCATTAGAATGATCTTACTGGATCACTAGAGATAAACAACAACTAGTATCATTAGAATGATCTTACTGGATCACGAGAGATAAACAACAACTAGTATCATTAGAATGGTCTTACTGGATCACGAGAGATAAACAACAACTAGTATCATTAGAATGGTCTTACTGGATCACGAGAGATAAACAACAACTAGTATCATTAGAATGATCTTACTGGATCATGAGAGATAAACAACAACTAGTATCATTAAAGCTGTCTTACTGGATCACGAGAGATAAACAACAACTAGTATCATTAGAATTGTCTTACTAGATCATGAGAGATAAACAACAACTAGTATCATTAGAATTATCTTACTAGATCACGAGAGATAAACAACAACTAGTATCATTAGAATTTTCTTACTAGGTCACGAGAGATAAACAACTAGTATCATTAGAATTTTCTTATTCGATCACGAGAGATGAACAACTGCTTAACTGCAATCAAGTTCTTCCACTGCTAATGAGTCATATTCATTTCCAATATTTACAACCTTCTAGCCCTACTTTATTTTAAATATGTTTTGTTATCTTATTTTTGTTGTCTCGCAAAGTACATTTGACAGATTCATTTATCACTGGTTATTATTGGTTAAAATTGAACATTGGAATTGAAAACCCTCGTTATTATCATATCAATCAGAGCGTTGAAAGCCTCAGGGCTTGAAGAAACAGCCAGGAAAGTAGCCGTTTATTGTAAGACCGTGTGTTTTATATTGCTGTTAATAAAATAAAATCATATTATTAGTGATAATGTAAATTCATTAAAAATTTAATGAATGAAATTGACATAACAAATAAGTCGACCTGCCGCTTGTCAGAACAACTTGTTAGTAAATGATAAGATTTCGATTACATCAACAAAAAAACTAAACTATACACAATAAGTATAATTTTCCTTGAAATAAGCAATACAAACTTTGCGTTGCTACATGACTGTTATACAAATATAGATAAACAGTAAAGGCACTTTATAACTATATGGATGTACAAAAAGAAACTTTTTGGTCTGTAAAGAACAGGTAGAAATCTTTTAATTACAGAATTGAATATACTTTTTAAAAAAGAATTTATTTTTTAAAATTACGAAAACCATAACAATAATTTTATACGTTTAATATATTTTAGTCTGTAAATTTTAAAATAAAGAACAGTATACTGCGATGAAGCTATATAGTGGCACGCCCCTTCACTTCGATTCCTATAATTAAGAATACAATTTTAATGATACAAACGTAGTCTTTTGCCCTCTGATGTATACTGAAATACACGCTTACAATAAAAACTTAATTCCTGTTTACATTTATTCATGTTCATATTTTAACGAGTCATTAAAATTTCAATCGATAATTATCTCGTGTTTCTAAAATTTTTGTACATGATTTAGAAAACAATGTGGTTCTTCAATGTGTCATAGTTAAACTCATACAAAGAATGATTAGTTAGGAATGTACTGAAGTACATCAATGTTATCATTATTGTTAACATTGCCAATTACATTTTTGACTGCGAATTGTTTTACTTAATGGCAGTTTAATGAAATAAATTTTACTTCTCAGACAGCAAATTAAATTTTGGAGTTTGGTGGCTAATATCTGGGGTGTGTTTTTTGTGTGTGCTCTACAATAACATTACAATAACATTACAATAACATTACAATAACGTTACAATAACATTACAATAACATTACAATAACGTTACAATAACATTACAATAACATTACAATAACGTTACAATAACATTACAATAACGTTACAATAACATTACAATAACGTTACAATAACATTACAATAACATTACAATAACGTTACAATAACATTACAATAACATTACAATAACATTACAATAACATTACAATAACGTTACAATAACATTACAATAACATTACAATAACGTTACAATAACATATCAGTAACATTAAAATAACGATAAAATAACACTACATTAACTTTACAATAACGTTACGATAACATTTCAGAAACATTAAAATAACGTTACAATAACACTACATTAACTTTACAATAACGTTACGATAACATTTCAGTAACATTAAAATAACGTTACAATAACACTACATCAACATGGATGTCCTAAACATATCTCGATAGGACACATTATAAACAGTTGAGGGATGTTAGTACCAAGTACATATCACTATGGATGTCCTAAACATATCTTGATAGGACACATTATAAACAGTTTAGGGATGTTGGTACCAAATACACATCACTATGGATGTCCTAAACATATCTCGATAGGACACAATGAAAACATGTGAGTGATGTTAGGATCAACATCCACGTGGATGTCCTAAATTTATAAACATTGTTAGTTATTTTTATGTTACGTTTATAGTGGGATGGATACCAAAAACTAAGTTAGGAAATAACAGAAATTCTTTACAAACAAACATACATTTAATGAGAGATCGAAATTTATTAAGTGGAAAGTAAGAAATACATTGACATCTTGTGTGGTTGCTGTTGAAAAGAGTTTGGTTCAAAGTCAGATGTTTGCTAAATTTGTATTTCAGCGATCCGAAAGTTTTGTGCAACTATCTTGTCTATCACAGAACAATCTACACGTGGTATGCCTTGCCTCAAAGTCATCAAGGATTCATCCATAGTTACCAGTAGAATATCTTGTCTATCACAGAACAATCTACACGTGGTATGCCTTGTCTCAAGGTCATCCAGCCATCCATAGTTACCAGTTGACTATCTTGTCTATCACAGAACAATCTATACGTGGTATGCCTTGTCTCAAGGTCATCAAGGTCATCAAGCCATCCATAGTTACCAGTGGACTATCTTGTTTATCACAGAACAATCTACACGTGGTATGCCTTGCCTCAAGGTCATCAAGGTCATCCAGCCATCCATAGTTACAAGTGGACTATCTTGTCTATCACAGAACAATCTACACGTGGTATGCCTTGCCTCAAAGTCATCAAGGTCATCAAGCCATCCATAGTTACCAGAGGACTATCTTGTCTATCACAGAACAATCTACACGTGGTATGCCTTGTTTCAAGGTCATCAAGCCATCCATAGTTACCAGTGGACTATCTTGTCTATCACAGAACAATCTACACGTGGTATGCCTTGTCTCAAGGTCATCCAGCCATCCATAGTTACCAGTTGACTATCTTGTCTATCACAGAACAATCTACACGTGGTATGCCTTGTCTCAAGGTCATCAAGGGCATCACGCCATCCATAGTTACCAGTGGACTATCTTGTTTATCACAGAACAATCTACACGTGGTATGCCTTGCCTCAAGGTCATCAAGGTCATCCAGCCATCCATAGTTACCAGTGGACTATCTTGTCTATCACAGAACAATCTACACGTGGATGCCTTGCCTCAAGGTCATCAAGGTCATCCAGCAATCCATAGTTACCAGTGGACTATCTTGTCCATCACAGAACAATCTACACGTGGTATGCCTTGCCTCAAGGTCATCAAAGTCATCAAGCCATCCAAAGTTACCAGTGGACTATCTTGTCTATCACAGAACAATCTACACGTGGTATGCCTTGTCTCAAGGTCATCAAGGTCATCAAGCCATTCTGAACTTCCCCACCTAACCCCACACTTGGCTTGGAGTGTCCGAGTGTGGACACTTGGCTGGGTGTGTCCGAGTGTAGACATTTTGCTGGGTGTGTCCGAGTGTAGACACTTGGCTGGGTGTGTCCGAGTGTAGACACTCGGCTGGGTGTGTCCGAGTGTAGACACTTGGCTGGGTGTGTCCGAGTGTATAAAATTGGCTGGGTGTGTCCGAGTATGGACACTTGGCTGGGTGTGTCCGAGTGTAGACACTTTGCTGGGTGTTTCCGAGTGTAGACACTTGGCTGGGTGTGCCCGAGTGTAGACACTCGGCTGGGTGTTTCCGAGTATAGACACTTGGCTTGGTGTGTCCGAGTGTAGACACTCGGCTGGGTGTGTCTGAGTGTAGACACTTTGCTGGGTGTGTCCGAGTGTAGACACTTGGCTGGGTGTGTCCGAGTGTAGACACTTGGCTGGGTGTGTCCGAGTGTAGACACTTAGCTGGTTGTGTCTGAGTGTAGACATCTGAAACAAATATAAGTTACTTTTTTTTACAAAGGGATTTCTTTCTCACTGAACTTGTTTGTATACGTTATCATACTAGTCAATTTTTTTTCAGTAAGAAATGTCAACACTTTATAAAACAGCACGCAATAAAACCTACACGTTATAATTTGTCTAATCTCACTTTTTTGTTTCATCTGTATTTTCCGTTTAAGCTGTTAAATTAATTGATAAATATCAACTTAACTTTCACATTTATTAATCTTGATCTGGATTGAGATGTACTCATTTGTACGATATAAGCTCCAGCAGATACACAAAAATGTTTTCATAATAGTTTCAGGAATCTATTTTATGATAAGAGAAATTTGTATTATATACTAGTGAAATCTAAAACAAGATGAATATAGTATTTGTATTACATTCTTCTGACATCTAAAACAAGATGAATATAGTATTTGTATTATATAATACTGAAATCTAAAAAAAGATGACTATAGTATTTGTATTATATACTACTGAAATCTAAAACAAGATGACTATAGTATTTGTATTACATACTACTGAAATCTAAAACAAGATGATTATAGTATTTTTATTATATACTACTGATATCTAAAACAAGATGATTATAGTATTTGTATTATATACTACTGAAATCTAAAACAAGATGAATATAGCATTTGTATTACATACTACTGAAATCTAAAACAAGATGAATATAGTGTTTATATTATATACTACTGAAATCTAAAACAAGATGAATACTGTATTTGCATTACATACTACTGAAATCTAAAACAAGATGAATATAGTATTTGTATTATATACTACTGAGATCTAAAACAAGATGAATATAGTATTTGTATTACATACTACTGAAATCTAAAACATGACGAATATAGTATTTGTATTACATACTACTGAAATCTAAAACAAGATGAATATAGTTTTTATTTATTTTAAAGCCAGCATTTGATTAAAGCACCAAGAGTAATTAATTTTTTTAAAGACAGTTGGTGAATTCTCTCACTTTTGGATCTCGCGTTTGCCTTTTCAATTATAAATCTTTAGTTTTGATACCAAACACTCGACCAACGTTTTTATTCATATTAAATCAAAGTACTTGAACTTATAATTTTTAAATGATGTTCTTCTTTTTAGTCCACTTATAAAAACTTTGCTTTTTTACCTATATTTATTTTATTTTTTTTTAAGTTTAAGTGTAAAATCATTAAGTATATTTAGTAGTTAACCATGAAATATGTAGTATTCGATGGCAGCAACTTTGTTTTGCTATATAATTATCATCAAAATATACATAAGTAATACATTACGTTTCAACTATACAGATACAAATGAAAGTATATATTTCTTCCGAAAGAAAGAACACTTTAAAAAAAATAATAATATTTTACATTAATATCTGCTGCGCATTAAAATTGTAGCGCCTTTAAACACTGCACCAAAAAGCACCGGGACAAATATATTTAGTTGTAGGTTATTCCTCAGAACATTTAGTTGTCGAAATAATAATTTGTAATTAAAAAAATAATCCATTTGAAATTTATTTAAAATACCATGAGCTATAGTAGTATTAAGTCGTGTAACTTAAGCGTTTGTTTTATTAGTAGCAGCAACTCATATTTACTAAAATTAAAATTATATAAAATATATATTTTAAATTTAGTTTTATTTAAACGTACGCAAACTATGATAAAAATATATTAAAATTAGTTGTATGTATCTGCAGAGGCGTCACTAGGGTTGGTGTCATCAGGTGCGGTAGCTCATGGTGTCACCCCTTCACGACTGAAGGGGCCGTCCATAAATGACGTCACGCGAGGTTGCCGATTTTTACCCCACCCTCCCCCCATGTCATACTTTGTCACAAAAATATAGACCCCGTCCCTTTTTTACGATATGACGTCACAAAGCTTTGACACCCCTCCCCCAAGCCGTATTTTCTCAATAAAAATTAGCATGTTGCAAATTATTTTTTGTCATTTAAATATGTATTTAGGGTAAGTCTTCACTGTAATATCGTAACACGCGTGAAGTCATTGAAAGTAATTAAATAAATGGTAAACAACCAAATATTTAAGTGGAACTTTTATTTAAAGTTTCGCGTTTTTGATGTGACGTCTCATTTCTTAAACACCCCTCTCCTCGTACCACATCGTCACAGATGCGTGGACCCCCCCTATGGTGGATTAAAAGGGGGGGGGGTGCTGAACGGGCTAAAGCCCCCAATAATTTAAGGGCCCCCAAACGTTGTATGAATTATAGTGTATAATAAAGATGCAGGCCATTATGTTTGTACGAATCCCTGAAAATGCCTTGGACAGGCATACGGCAATGCTGCAAATGAGTAGGAAGTATAACCGAAAGCAGGCTATTCTTCGTGAGAAGTGCATTGTAGCTCATTATGTGCCGTGCACAGCTCATTCCTTTAATTTGGTTGGGAAAAGAGCAGCAGGTTGTCCTACTGCGGTCAGATTTTTTTGTCTTCTGCAAAATCATTATACCCGACTTGTTGCATCTACTCATCGTTGACAGGTACTTCAAAAACATATGAAATTGATACATGCTTAGAAAGCCTTGTCTGACACAAGATGATCAGCCTGACATTATGCTGTAAGTTATCTTATCTTATCTTATCTTATCTTATCTGTTTACAGACGCTCCTTCTATACAGAAGATTATTGCGTCCTACGCTTATCTATGGTTTGTGTTTAGTCTTGCTTTTTTATTAGAGATTTAAATGTTGATAAAGTGTTGGTTTTCCTGGATTCTTCAGGCAACCCATTCCACGCCCGGATTCTGGACGGGAAGAAGGAAAACTTGTATGTGTTTGTTCTTGCATACGGAATAAGAAAGGTGTTTTTATCCTTATGTCTATCTGAGGGTTGTATTAAGTTATCTTTGTGTTGTATTTCTAAATTAGAATTAATTGCTTTATGTATGATTACTACTTTGCTCTTGGTTCTTCTATCCTCTAGTGTTTCAAGGTTTAATGATTTAACTAATGGTGTTATTCTTGTCAGTTTCGAATATTCTCCAGTAATGAATCTGGCAGCTCTTTTTTGAATTTGTTCTAGTTTATGAATGTTTTCTTTGGTGGATGGGTCCCATACAGAAGATGCATATTCTAGTATAGGTCTCACCAAAGTGAGGTAGCATTTTAGTTTTATATCTCTATTACATTTGTTAAAGTTCCTTTTTATAAAGCCTAAGGTTTTGTTTGATTTTTTAATAACTTCATTGACATGGGGATTCCATGATAGTTTCTCATTTATTAAGACTCCTAAGTATTTTGCATCTTTAGTTTGGGTCAGTTCTTTTCAATGAATGTAATATTTTGAATTTATGTGTTTCTTTTTCTTTGTTACTCTTAACAGTTGACACTTTTCTGGGTGGAAAGACATACTCCAGTTAGTTTCCCATTTTATCCATTCATCTAATTCTTTTTGTAAAATTTTGCTATCTTGTTCTGATTTAATTGTTCTATAGATTATACAATCATCAGCATATAACCTAACTTTTGTACCTGTTGAGATGTTGTTGGGTAAATCATTTATATAAATTAAAAAGAGTAAGGGACCTAGCACAGTTCCTTGTGGAACTCCTGAGTTAACCTTTATTGGTGCAGATTTAGATCCATTAATTATTACAGTTTGCTCCCTGCCCAAAAGGAAGTCTTGGATCCAGTGATGTAAGGAACATGAGATTCCAAAGTAGTTAAGTTTTATAAGTAAACTAAGGTGGTGAACTTTGTCAAATGCTTTTGAGAAGTCTAGTAATATTGTATCTATTTGATCACTTTTGTCCAAGCCTTTTGATAGTTCATCTATTAAACCTATTAATTGTGTTTCACATGATCTGTTTTTTCTAAAGCCGTGTTGATGTGGGCATAGGGCATTATATTTGTCAAGGTAGTTAACTATTCTACTATATATTATGTGTTCTAGTAATTTACAGGTGATACTAGTAAGTGATACAGGCCTGTAATTACCAGGGTCTGATTTATCCCCTTTCTTAAAGAGTGGAGTTACGTTAGCTAATTTCCAATCCTGGGGCACTTTACCCTGGTTTAGAGAGGCTTGAAAGAGAACTACAAGGATTGGGGACAGTTCATTGCTTAGTTCTTTTAATAATCTTGCAGGCAAATCATCTGGGCCAGTAGCTTTGTTTATTTTAAAGTTTTTTAGGAGTGAATGTATACCTATCTCTTCTACAGTTATGTTACCTATTTCCTCCATTTTATTTAAATTTATTAAAACTTCCTTGTCGCCTGAGGCAGAAAAAGATGATACAAAATATGTGTTAAGGATATTAGCTTTAGTTTCATTATCATTATAGGTTTTATTATTTGAGCCTTTTAGTGTGGCTATTCCTGAAGGTTCCATTTTTTTAGATTTGATAAAGGACCATAAGTTTTTATTGTTATCTTTGGTAATTACATTGTTTTTATATTCATTTTGGAGGTTTCGACTAAGTTTTTGTGTCAAGTGTTTAATCTTTAAGTATTTTTTGTGTATCCTATGTGAATAGGTAGCTTTATATTTCTTAAATAAGTTCTCTTTTTGTTTGCATAGCTTTTTCAATCTAGAATTGAACCAGCATTTGTTAATTTTATTTGATGTTAGTTTTGTTGGAACATTCTCATCCATTATAGTTTTTAGATTTGTTTTTATATCTTTCCAAATTCCTTCTAATGGGCTATTTGTGTTAAATTTACTTAGAAAAGTTTGTTGGAAGTTAGCCGCTGATTGGTGTAGTTTTATTGAATTACATTTATTCCAAAGATAGATTATTCTTCTAGGTATCTTATTAATTTTAGTTTTTATTGTATTGGTGACCCTAACAATATCATGGTTGGACAGTCCTGGAATTATTTTATAGTCTAACACTAGTCCTGGTCTATTTGTTAGGAATAAATCTAGTGTTTTATTTTTCCTTGTTGCTGTTTTTACTATCTGTTCTAGGTTTATGCTGTTTATAGTGTCTAAAAAGTGTTCATTAATTTCTTTGTTAGTTTGATGGTTATCAATTGTATATTTTTTCCAATTTATATCTGGAAGATTAAAGTCCCCCATAATCCATAGAACTGCATTTTTATTATTCTCTTTTATGAAAGTTAATTGACTACAAAGATTGTTCATGTATTCTAGGTTTGTATTCGGAGGTCTATATATACTGCCTACAATAAGTGGGGATGAGTTTGGTGTAATTATTTTACAATAAATAGACTCTATATTAAAATTTGGCTGTGTAGTAATTTCTTCAGCTATTATATTTGATTTAATTGCAAGTAGCACTCCTCCATAATTGTCTGGTCTGTCTTTCCTAAAAATATTATAATTGGTGTTTAAAATCTCAGAGTTATATATGTTGGGGTTCAACCAAGTTTCAGAACCAGCAATTATGTCTGGTTCTTCTGTTTTTATAAGTAGTTCTAAATCTGGAATTTTATTTTTTAAGCTTTGGAAATTAACTATTAGTGTTTTGAGAATGTTTTGATTATTATTATTATTATTAGATTTTTTATGGGTAATTTTATGGGTTTGTGTGGTAGGTTTCATTTTATCTTGTGGTTTATTTATAAAAGGATTAGCCAAAACACTGTAAGAGTTTGTGGTGATAAGGTCCTTATAGTTAAATAAATCTGAACTGATTTGGGGCAACCCACAATGTATGCAGTGCCAGATGCATATTTATTTCTTAGGCCTATTGCTATGTGCTTTGGTGTGTTAGAATGCAGGCATGCAATGTGGTACCATTCATTGCAGGTGTCACACTGAATTGTTCCTTGTTTGGTAGTGCATGCCTTAATACAAATTTGACATTTAGATGATACTGGGCCTGGGTTAAGTTCTATGTCGCCCTGAGAGGAGCAAAATTAAGATTAAGTGTTTTTGCTTATATCTACATATTTTATGTTTCCATTGTTTGAAGGAGATTTCCTTTATTGTGCTTAAGATAGAGGTGTAGTCAGTGTGCTTTGTGTTGTGGTGGTTTATAATTATTGATATATTACTCTGATTTTTAGGATGTTTGTTGGTTGACGTTAATGTCCTTAAAAGTAGTGTGGTTATTACTAAGACTAAGATGAAAATTCTCATTTTCGGGTTAGTGTTAGACTAGGTTTAATTTTAAGGCTTAAGTTTAAGACTTCAGACTATACTATTACTAATTACTATTATTATTATTATGATACTATAAGTTATGTATAATTTTGTTAAAGTGTGTTTAATTGTTCTAATTTGATTAAGTTCAATTAAATTTAAATATGAATTCTACACCTAGTAATTCATTTATTTGGAAGGTATATAAAATTGGTGATTTTATGTTATGTACACAGTTACGATTAGGAGAGTTCAAAATTAATAACAATAACAATAAAAATGGCCGCCTACATAACTACTTAGGATTTTAGTAATTTTAGTAAAAAATAATATTATTAAACAGCTAAAATTATTATAATTTGGTTAATTAAAGATTAGTTAAGGGTTTGAAAAGAATTTAGTATTATGAAATTAGGCAAATATATGAAAATATATGAAAACTTAGCTCTAGTAGAAATAGTGACCGCTCACAAACCGGAAGTCGTAACCCGGAGTTCTGTTAATAGCTCATACCATGAGAATATCGCAGCACTGGAAGAATTAGCAACGAATGAAAATCAGCCACGTGACTGCCGAATTGAAGAAGAAGGATTTCTAAACGAAATTGAACAACTGGAAGTCGCTATTTTACTTGAAATTTGGGAAACAATTTTAGAAAGGATGTCTCTCATTAAGTTTGTTAAAAAATAGCATTCTTAATTTTATTCCTATGAAGACAAAAGAAAGGAAAACGTGCGTGGTAAAAACAGTGTAAACAATCTTCAATACTATCAAACAAAAAAGAAAGCGTCAGTTTGATAAATGACATCAACAAAACAGTATTCTCCTGGAGAAAAAAATTCAAGATTGAGGTATTTCTGGTAATCATTGACAAACTTTCTTAAGCCCAACAACATTGGTTAGGTGCATATAAATACATCCATGAGAAATTTGGCTTTCTTACAAACCTAACTGAGCTCAGCACTTTCGCCACCCGATGGACAGCAGCCAAGTTAATGGAAGAACATTCAAGTGATTTCAAAGAAGGAGTCGGGTAAATCCGAAGCAACCGTTTCGTCCCCCTCAATTTACTAGCAACGCCATCGAGCGGTGCCGGTTTAGGGCCAGGAGCGCCAGTACTGATTAGCAAAAAGTGCCGCGAAGAACGCATTGGACGCCAGCTCTGAGGAAACCTTCCAGTGGGGGTTGCACCCTAGGTAGGTCTTTGATGATCCCCCGGTCTGCGGCGGTCCTAATCATGGAGACCCATGTGCTTTGCCGGGATGGCGCCAAAGTGGTAGCGGGTCGTAGTAGGAAATTCTACCACCTCCTTGTGAGGGCAACTTAGTGGGAGGCATCTTCGAATGTATGTCCTGGATGCCCAGGTGGCCGCTTCAGAAGCGACCGCTTTTTTTTGGGGGGGGGGTCCTCAGCTGTTACATCCTTTGGTGGCCAGATGGCTAAGGGGGTCTTCCGGGAAGACCCATAAAGAGCACTAGGCTCGGGGCTTCTGATTTTCTTCCACATGTAGGTTCATGAGTGATTTCGAAGACTGTTTACCTTCAGAATTAGTCCAATTTTCAGAACTCTTAAAAAAGTTATTGTCTAGCCCCAGGCTCATGGTAAGGAAAAGGAATTAGCACAAAGCGAAACTCAAAAAACTTGCACAGAGCTAAAAATTTTGCTGCTTTTGAATGAGCTATATTTCACACAGTCCTTTACAAATGTACACTATCGCACTTCGCATCTATCTTTCAATGATGACATCAAACTGCAACTGAGAGCGATCCTTTTCAAAGTTGAAAAGAATATATAATGAGTTAGAATTTGCATGGGACGATAAAGGCTGAATATGCTCTCTCTAATGAGCATTGAAAAGTAAACTTGTAAGCTTACTCAGCTTTATTGACTTGATTGAAAACTTCGCCATTTGAAAAATTCGCAAACGAAAGTTGTAGGTTGAAATAATAATCATACATATTTTTCAATAATTTTTGTTATTTCAAATAGAGAAAAGAATTCGTTACCTCATGAATTTTTTTTTAAAATACGGAATAACGCGTACTACTATTCTATACCGGGGCGCGTTCGTAAGCACTAAACAGCGTAAGTCGGAATGGGACCGTCGTAACCGGAGGAATACCTGTATATAAACATGCATATCTATGCTTTCACGCCTTTAATAAATATATATATATATATATAAAGTATTACACTCAAAGACATTGAAATCATAATTTTCATCAAGAAAAATATCAACAAAGAAAACCCATCTTTTGATTTTTTTTCTTTGGGGGGTAGGGGGGGTGATAAAATCGTATTCCCCCACCCCACTGTGGTGGAGGGAGTCGTGAGGTGGGATTCGTTGATGCTGTCGGTGTGTCCAAGCCCAAATGCCTTTTAAATGCTCTTTTAAAACAGAAGACACTGCCTCTTTCATTCCAGCCTTTTTTGAATATCTCTCTGCTGCGACTATTACTTTTCTTTTTTTCCTAATTTGTTTTAATGTTGTTTGTGTGTTGGGACTGTTTTATTATTGCAAGTTAACTGATATTTTTTTAATAAGAATTTTCGCGTTTAACGTATTTCATTGTATTTCTTAATTTCTTTCTAGATTAAAAAATTGTCATCTTTTGTTTTCTGACATAAAATCGTACATCGTAAAAAATTTTGGCTCGGGTGTCACCCCCTGACGGGTGTCACCCGGGGCGGTCCGCCCCCCCCCCGCCCCCCTAGTGACGCCACTGTGTATCTGTAACTATACTTCTACCGCACTCGACACTATCGTCTAGTGACAATTTTGTAAGTGGCTAGCCACTTGACTTCGATCCCTATATCTAGGGAAACAATGATAATGTGACATTCAATGTATCACTAGAAGCCTCATCAAGCTGGACTCGTCGTAAAGATCCTTTTCCACGGCATTTCTCTATCCAAATCTTCGAAAATAACAGTGAAATGTTTATGTTAAAACTGAATCTAATTAAATCTGTTCATGTCTCAAATTAATGCTATTTTTCAAATTAGAATATTCTAAGATTGATAACTTGAATGTAGAAACAAATCAACATAATTATCCTTGCTTTTGTTGCTCACATTTCTACATTCGTACTGGTGATTTTATGATTCGTAAAACACTAAAAAAATTTCAACTCCTTAAATTAACTAAGGCTGTGGCTCCACTGCACGCGAATTCGCCAATCTAGTATACGCGCGAACGCGCATCTGAAACCTCTAGAAAAACAAATGCAATAACATAGTGTGAGTGGCTACATTAGCAGCGTGAAAAACGCCAGTATACGCCCGTATACGCGCGAATAATTTGATTTTTACAGCGCATCGCGCGAATCTGCTTTCAAAAGTCAACAAAATGGCGGACATTTTTTTGCCACATCGTCCAATTTTATGTGTGTAAATGATCATTTAATAAATAATCGGCTTTCATGCATGGTTTTTGAAATTTAAAACATGATATTTCCATTTTAAACTAAAATTATTTTGATTTTTATTATGGATATTGACAAGTTAAATTCGTAAGTCCATGAACGTACACTCCTCTCAACAGCGTCGAAGTGTGACAATAGTAGTAATACTAATACTAGTAATAGGAATGTTGGAAGGAAACTTAGGCTTGAAATTGCAGATGAACCTAATTCTACAAGTAAGTAAGCTACAACTATTATTGTAGATTTTGTTTATTTAATTCAAACAAGAATGATAGATAACTGAGTCTAAAAATAATTATAAAAATATTAATTTTAGGACTATCAAATCCAAGCCAAGTGGTTAAGAATTTATTTAATTAGGTCAAGACGATTTAAGTCGGTGATCGACTTTTAAATATAATATTTATTAATTTTAAGCATCAAAATTAGTTTTAAATAGTATAGCCTATAAGTATATGTATTTTATACTTATTATTTTACTTTTAATTATTAATATATTGACTATTGGGGAATCAAATAACAAAATATTATAAATTAATGAAGCGAAATACTTGTTACACTATTTAAACAACTTTTGTTCCAATTAATAACTATTTTGCATATATATATTATATATACTTATAATTTACTATTAATATTATTATTAAATGTAGCATAAGTTAAATATACCATAATATTAAGTTCAAAATTAATGCTTAAACTTAAAATGTTTTTAAAATATTTTAAATTTCAAGGAAAGAACACAACAAGATTTAAAATTTAATTAAAACTACAATGTTACACTAGTACTAGTAGTACTAGTTTTACATGCCGAAAATAAAATTGAATTTTTTTACTATTAATACTAACTATTATTACTTACTATTTTTAACAATAACAATTAACTGTTGAATTATTTATCAATTTTTTATCAACGTGGTAATTAAAAAAAGTTGTGGTATAACTTAAATTTTTAGAATTTATTATGTATAAAAATAATTTTCAAGACTAATTTATATATATTTTTTAAACAATGATACAATGTGTGTAAAAGCAACCTTTTTCTTCTTTTCAGCCAATGTTGTAGAAACAAAACGGCTAAACGGCAAGGCTTGGGAGAAAACTTTTGTAAAGAGCATTTTAAAAACAACAAGACCTCTTACAGATAGTTAAGCTACATTTAATGGACAAAATTCTTCATGGAAATTCTATAACCATATACTATTTCTGTTGGATGTGTTCTCTTCAAGACAAAGTAAGGGTTATATACAGATTGCTGACATAAATTCAGGAGAAGAGAGAAAATAAAATTTTATGGCAAATAAGACAATAATTCACACTGATTTTAATGACAATGTCAATAGTAATGAATCACAACATGGTGGTATATTTGGAGAAGCAGCTCAAAAATACCCTCATTCTAGTACGCATTATATACCTTTGAAAACACCAAAAATGAAAAGGAAAAGAAGAATGGTCAAGGATAAGTAAGAAGATATTATCACCTGATTCATTTGGAAGAAAGTTAGATGGAGGAGCTGAAAAAACAAAAACAGTATCATGAGTCTGCTAACACATCTTCATAAAATGCCAAAGAGGCTAAAGCTAGGAATGAAATTAAAAGTTCTGCAACTTTTGGTAAATGCTGATGGACCAGAAAAAATTGAAAGGTCAAATTCATTTATGGATCAAGATGATTGCACTTTGCCAATTTCATCACCCAACATAACCAAATGACAACAAGCTACAAAGAAATTTCATTTAAAATGGGATTGTAAACAAACAGTTGATTTAAGCACTCATGACATTTAATCAAAATGAAAAAACAAAGTTTTACTATTAAGTGTTAATAATTTACTGTTAAGTGTTAATCTTTTTACTGTTGAGTGTTAATAGTTTTCCTGTTACATTTACATGTTAATTTTAAAAATAGTTCAAATTTTAAAAATAATTAAATATAATTTTTTTTTGCCTTCATATTTTATAAACACAAATTTCTGTGTGCTTGAAAGAATTTTTAACCTCAAATTACATGATGATATAAGACAATAAAATTGTTTATAGTAATTATAATCATGTGAAATTTATTATTGTTTAATATGAAATACAACTATATAAAGTAAAAAGAAGCATTTATGATTTAATTGCAATAATGAACATCATCATTTATTGATCCAAATTAAAAAAGAAATTAACTCATCTAAATTTGTTAATACATTTTTTGAAAATAAATTATTCAAGAAAAAACATTTCTATGTCTGTTTTATGTTT
Source organism: Ampullaceana balthica (assembly GCA_944989445.1). Classification (NCBI taxonomy): domain Eukaryota; kingdom Metazoa; phylum Mollusca; class Gastropoda; family Lymnaeidae; genus Ampullaceana; species Ampullaceana balthica. The sequence goes on from CALYLW010002483.1 coordinate 37,541, forward strand.
ACATTAAAGAAAACCAACTATAAACCCATTTGTATGTGATTAATAAATTTTAATGCATGTATGGACCTTATTATGGATGATACTTGTGTGATTATGCTGCATGCAATGTTAAATCACAATTTTTCAAGAATTATGTTAAGGGGGGATATGACAGTGTTTTGATCAATTAACTGAAAAACTACATGTTTTGGTGTTTTGTCATAATTGACTGCCTAAGCCATTGTAGAATATGCCCCCCCCCCAAAATGTTATTTTATGTTATTAAAGTTGTAAAAAAAATATTTTGTAAGGTCACTGTTTGCGTTTTTAATGATTTTAATAGCCATTTACTGTTTATATTGCCATTGTTCAAGCCATAGCAAGTCATATCAAACTTTTAGTTTCCATATAGTATGATATAGTGTTTGGAATCATTTTAAAGGATTTTTATATGAATATGGATTTAGTCCAATATCGACTACCTCTTTACTACTGGATATACAAAAATAAAAATATATACGAATGAAACAAATGCAACAAAACATTTGTCAGTCTAAAATCATCATCCGAAGGGCATTGGTCATCGTCAAAAATGACCAGTGGCTAGTGGTGGTCAAGCTCAAATCTAGTGCCACTTTACAGCCATCACTTGGCACCATTTTATAGCCATATCCTAGCATCACTTTGCCGCCATATCCTAGCACTGATTGGCAACCATCGCTTGGCACCACTTCGTTGCCATCGCCTGGCACCACTTCCAAGCAAATGCCTGTCACTTTATCACCTGGAACCTATTCACAGCAATTTTATGGCACCATTTTACAGCCACCTACTATCACAATCTCAAAACCCACTCATACTTGGGTCTTAGTAAATGTTGCAAATAAACAATATTGAGATACCATGTATCCAATTTGCTTCAATTACAATTTTTTAAAATGATAAATTGGTTTTTTTTAATGTTTCTAGTAAGTTTAAGGGCCAAGCTATATTCTCAAAATGCTTCACTCTTTTATCTCTCACGCAATTGTGTTTTTTTCGATATACTAACTTTAAAAGTCGTTTTTCTCATTAAGATGTGGTATTAATATTTAAGCAATAAAATATATTACTTAATACTTTGCTTATACTTATACTCATACTTAAAAACATATAAACATATAATATATATTTAAATAATATTTAGAAAATCAAATTCAATAAATAACTTTTAATATATATATATATATATAATATATACATACACATCTACATGTATTATTTGAAAATGTTAATATAATGAGAAATAGCACTTGCTAATATTCTGATAGTTGTATAAAAACATAATACTTTCCTTTAATCAAAATTTGAAAAACTTTTTTCTTTGAAAATAGATGCACAAACACTTGGGCATACCTGTTCCCAAATATAAGTAGATTCAAGATTTGATAAGAAGCACAGAACAGTATCTAAAAAATATTGGCTCTAAATCATCAATCAAAATGGTAAACTCAGTAGTTCCACAAGAACATTTTCTAGTTCCCCCTACCCCCCCCCCTAATTTAAACTCAGTAGTTACACAAGAACATTTTCTAGTTCCCCCTACCCCCCCCCTAATTTAAACTCAGTAGTTCCACAAGAACATTTTCTAGTTCCCCCTACCCCCCCCCCTAATTTAAACTCAGTAGTTCCACAAGAACATTTTATAGTTCCCCTAATTTAATTATAATTTACATAAATTATTTACCCAACAGCATCTCATCAATAGCAAAAGTTATGATATTTGCTGATGATTACATAAGCTATAGAACAATTGAGTGTGAAGAGTATACAGAATTGTTACAAATACACTTAGATTTAGATGAATTAAAAAATTGGAAAGTAATTGGATTATCATACATAGTGTTTACACTAAATTTATTTTCAAATTTTAAGAGTATAAGTATAAAAGAAAAATAAATGCAAATTATTGCATTCAGGGTAAACATCTAACCCAAAATAAAGATTTAAGTACTTAACTATACATTTTAGAAAAATAATATTTTATTAAAACATTGTTATTTTTACAATTGTGTTAATAATATTAATAATTCACAATGAAAACTCCACTATAAATCATCTGTTCATAAATCACTCATGAACGTTAAAGTTAAGATTATAAAATTTCATTTTTTCATAATTCAATTAATTCATTAAAAATTAAAAAATAATTTATATAGTTTATTTAGCTTTAAATAAATAATTGAAAACAGAAATACTAATTTTCCATATTTATATCCAACTAGTAGATCCGTCGTGCGTTGCAACGATCAAAGTAAAAAGGAATAAATTTAAAGAAACCAATGAGTGGTACGTTTAAAAAAAATTCTGAAGAAATCTTCGTGGAAGTGTGAAAAAAAACACCAAGTTTCATAGCAAACGGATTAATAAATTAATAATTAAATAGCGTACAAAAGAAGAAACGATATTAAGGGCCCCGGCCCCAAAATGAGTGATATTATAGTTTTTTTTATTGCCATTGTACTCATTTCTTAAACGTTTAAGATTTTATTCACTATTCAGTCATTAACAATCTTGACAAATAATGACACATGTATCCATTATTATACAAATTGAAATTAACAGGTGTTTTGAATTTTATATCTTGCCCAGAATGGGCCCTGGGGCCCTTAATGTTGTTTTTATCTATTGTACTCAATATATATTCCTCAAAATCGTGTAAAATTGAATAGGGAATACAATGATTAAAGTTCAGTAAAAAGACTTTTTCGAAGGAATGGAAATTAAGAGTTTAGTGCCCTATAGTAATATAGGCTCTTAAGTTTTTATATTCTAAGTTTTGTCAAAATCCATTTTTTTTCTCAATATCTAACTCTTAAACTACTTTTTATATACCTACAATAGGGGGAAAATAGCATTAAGGGGCCCTGGCCCATTCGGTGCAAGAGGTCAATTTCAAAAACATGTTCATTTTAGTTCATTTTTATTGTGGCTATATTTCTCAAGCTCTTTAAAAAGTAAATAGGAAAAATATCTTAAACATATACGAAAAAAGATATGTGGGGCCCCGGCCACGAAGATATTGGCATTAGAAGTGCAGTGTCTATAGTATTTTAATATAGGCTACCAAGTTTTTGTGTGCAAAGTTTGGTGAAGATCTATTCATTTACTAAGTAGCTAACGTAGAAACTATTTTTTATATAGCTCATATAAGATAAAAACGACATTAAGGGTCCCAGGGCCCATTCTGGGTAAGATATAAAGTTAAAAACATCTGTTCATTTCAATTAGTATAATAATTGATACATGTGTCATAATTTGTCAAGATTGTTAATGACTGAATGGTGAATAAAATCTTAAACGCTTAAAAAATGTGAATTTTTGGGCTCCCAGCCCCAAAGGAATTAATATTAGAAGTTTAGTGCCCTATAGTATTTTAATATTGGCTATCAAGTTGTAATATACACATTTTGGTTAAGATCCAATAATTTACTAAGTAGCTAACGTAGAAACTATTTTTTATATAGCTCATATAAGATAAAAACGACATTAAGGGTCCCAGGGCCCATTCTGGGTAAGATATAAAGTTAAAAACATCTGTTCATTTCAATTAGTATAATAATTGATACATGTGTCATAATTTGTCAAGATTGTTAATGACTGAATGGTGAATAAAATCTTAAACGCTTAAAAAATGTGAATTTTTGGGCTCCCAGCCCCAAAGGAATGAATATTAGAAGTTTAGTGCCCTATAGTATTTTAATATTGGCTATCAAGTTGTAATATACACATTTTGGTTAAGATCCAATAATTTACACAGTAGCTAAAGCTTAAACTAATTTTTATATAGCTCGCATAAGCAAAACATGACGATATGGGCCCCCGGCGCCCCATGAGTGTTAAATTTTGAAAAAAGTGATAGTTACCATCCCGGGAGCATACTCAACAGTCTTGAAAAGTTTCATGACGATCGGTTGAATGGTTTAGACAGCTATAAAGGACATTCATACACACACAAACATATTTAAATATATATATATATATAAATATATACTTGAAAAATACCCGCACTTTGTAGCGGGAGTGTGCTGACACTTTATCCAAGTATTAGGTGATGGTTATTACAATTTTTATTTGCCAAGTTAAATTTCAGATTCAACTATTTAGTTAAAATCTTATGAGAAACAGAGATATGCCATTTTACCGCGTGAGTTGTTTTCACTTAATGCAGTGCCTTTTAACATAACCTTACTATTCAAAAGATATGACTTATTAAATAATGATTCTTGCCGACCATAATAACTAAATTTACAATTTCATTCCCACTTGTACAAAATTAACATAACTTATATGTTTTCCGAAAGAGCTCTACCACCCTCGTCACTCAAAAATTTAAAATATAATTACGAAACTGCATCGTATCACAATTGTAAGTTATATGATATTTGTAACCACGTCTATGAGATAAAGAACATGTGGCACTATCCCTTTAAAAGCCAAAAGCTAATTGACTCATAGCGCAAATAAACAAAATTATAAATGTACTTTCTAAAATATTATTTTAAAAAAAAACGGTCGTATTAAAATGATATAAAAAATGTGCACACCATATTTAGACATATAGAAAGCTGGCCGCATAAAGTAAAGTCTTGTTATAAAGTAAATGTACTGGACCAAAATAACTCTTCATTTTGACGTATTCATAATCGTCTAAACAGGGAAATAATATTTAACATTTTTATGTCTCTATATTTTACGATTTATATTTACGGTTTATAAGCAATGTGTATAATTTCAAAAAGGAATCTTTTTTTTTGTTCCCATATTTCGGATAAGGCATCATATTTTGTAAATTATATTCAATGCACACACATCACACCAGATTTTATATCTGAAAAATAAAATACATTAAAAAAAAAGATTCAACCGTCTGTTAATAAGCGCATCTTAAAAATGATTAAAAGGCAATTTTAGAAATGGCCTATGCTATTCTGAATACAAAGGAATGAACATAAAAACATATTCAATTCGCAATTCATATTAATTAAGCGTTTTCAGGATCACTTCATTAAATTTAGTCAACTTTTGTTAATACGTTCGGAAGCGAAAGTTTATAATGTATAGTGTATATAAAGCTTAAGTAAACAGTTTTAAAGTGTGCGATTATTTGACATAGGCCATCACTTTCAACATAAAATAAACTCGCTACATCTATGGTTTTTAATTAAATGTCGAGTTATGAATTAAATTTTTAAAAATCCCAATTTTATTCATTGCATGTAAAATATTAATTTAATGCATCTTGAAAATAATTGAAATAAAATAATTTAAACGCATATGTAATATATAAAGCTCAGTTGATATTTTTATGTTTGTTTGTTTGTATCCATTAAAAAAGGCCACTGCTTTGTTGACATTTTTCCAAAAGATCTCTGCCATTGTCGTCACTAAAAAAGCTCTTATATATTTACGACACTGCAATGTAACACAATTGTAATTAATACAATATTTGCAACAGCGTCTATGAGATAAAGATAATTAAAGATAAATAAAAAAAATTAGGCTATATTCCTAATTTTTAAAAAAACAAACAAAACAAATGAATTTTATGTTAAAAATGCATGTGAAACCATCACAATAATCGATTTTAAAAATGGCCTATGTTAATCCATCATCAAAGGAATGAACATAACATATTCAATTCGCAATACAAAATAATTAAGCGTTTTCAGGATCACTTTATTTAGTTTAATCTACTTATGTTAATAAGTTCGGTAGCCTAAGTTTAAATAGTATAAGTGTATAGGTTATGTAAAAGACAACAGCTTATGTAAAAGACAAACAAAATATAAATGTTATATTAATAGAACACAGCTAAATTTAAGATGCGTACACGAAAATGTGCGCACAGTAATCAGGCGATAAAAGATTTTAAAACGTGCACCGCTAAAAATGAAGCCTTGAAAAAAATACTGACACAATTATTACATAAATAGGTTTTTCATTAAATGTCGAGTTATGGAACAGAAAATAATTAAAACAAATTCGCAATTAAATTTAAACGTGTAAACAATTAAATCTAATGCATCGTGTGTCAGTTGTAATTAAATATGTTTACGTGTCTATCTAATATATAGAAAGTAACAGTAAAGAAAAATGACAATTCTTTGTACTACACAGCTCAAATTATGAAGCGTACACGAAAATGTGCGCACCGTAATTAGACATTATAATATTTTTTCAAATGCGCACGGCTGAAAATAAAGTATTGGCATTGGGGAAAAAAAGCGTCACCAAAAGTAACTCGCTTTGAACGGCATTTGAACGTCCGCGTAAATTTGTTCAATACAGAAATGAGGTTAAATTTTTTATTCTTTGTCTCTGCATTTTCTGATTATTTAATTTACGGCATTCGGGCAAAAGGGACAATTACAAAAACTAACTTAAAACCACCTTCAGGGTAAAAGGAACCGTCCTGCCAAATTTGGTCCCCGTCCGTCATTTGGTTTTTCCGTGATTGTCTAACAGAAAGTCGAAAAGTGAAACATACAAACATACAAACATACAAACATACAAACATACAAACATTTGAGCTTTATATATTAGATAACTTTAGATTTTATTATTTACTAACTATTTTTGGAAACTCATGACATTTACATACCCACACTCACATGAGCAAATGTAATTATGTGACATATGATGGAACAATATTAGTATTACATGTAGTAGGTTTGGATCTTCAAATAACTATATTAAGTATTAAGCTTTACAGGGCCAACTATACTTGAAGTTGTACATTTCAAATTCTCTGTTTCACCATGTGTATGGATAAATTAGATATTCCCTTTAAAGGATCCTTGATCGCTAGTAAATACATATGGTAGTTTTGTATTGGTTCCTGGTAGCTCCCTTGGATTATAATAATAATTAGGGTAAGAGAAACAACCCCTATTTTATTTTACATATTTGATTCAAGAAAAATCCCACTGTCACTTGGCTTACCATAAGCTCCAAAATCAACACTTTAAAATAATATTTGGTATTAGCCAAGGCTTGAAGTTCAACTTGAAGAATAATAGAATGACATTGTTTATACTTGTAATGTTTTGATCAAGATTATTTGGGGCACTTGATGCAGACATGCTTGCCATTGATACCAACACAATTTGGATAATCCCATAGCTGCTCAAAGTTTCGCAATCAATCTGTAACAATATTTCTGTATTTTGATAAGGCATATGTTCATCAACAAAACACTGCCAAATAGCATCAGGTCTCATAAATTATTTTGAAATTGTTAAGTGGTTATTCTATAAAATGAGAAGTCCTAAGTGTGTTTACTGGAATCTGAAAAAACATAAGTAAAAGTAACTTATTATTTTAACTAATATTGCGGACAAAGCAAACTATTACTATGTCATAACTTATCATCTGTATGAATATCAATATCACCCTAAAATGAATATAACATATTAAAATGTGTCAGATGAATGAAAAAAAATGCACATTAATTTAAATATTATCTAATAATATCTAATATTTTGTAGACAACTCAGCAACAAACTAAATTTTTCTAATAATAATAAATGATAATTTGCTGCTTTCACTATAGTCTATAGCCCTGAATTATATAAGCTTTGAATTTGAAAATTAACTACATTCTTAATTTTAAAAATTTATAAAAACCTTTAAAGTGATAAAAATTTCACTAAAAAAACTTCTACAAATGACTGTGACATTTTGTCAAGTCTTTAAATAAGTAGTTGACTAATTTTAATTAATTTACTTTAATAATAATTATTAGCCTGATTACTTATTAGTTTTTAAAATTATTTTTTTTCAAACACAAATTAACTTACCTCAGTTTCCTCAGTGTGTTAAAGTTAATGCCAGCCTTTCTTCGGGAGAAATTGATTTCCAAAATTATTGTGGGGTTTTTCAATATGTGATGTGGTCTTATTCTATTTAATTTTATTCTTTAAAATTAAACAAATGTTTTAGGTCTCTCATACTGAAAAATTCATTTAAAAAAAAACTTTCTTGGACAAAAAACTACTTCGTTGATTCTAGCGCCAGCGGCTTTTTTAGGCTTAGCCTAAATATTAAATATTTAAATATTAAAGTAATTAAAATTAAAGACTTTAAAAAAAAAGACTTATGAGTCTTATGACTTATGAAACGATGTTTCAATTTATGAAATTCAACACTCTTACTCTTAACTCTCTACAAGATTTAGGTTTAACCACATGTCTCTCTGATCTTTACCCATCAAAATAAAATAATAGGGGGGAAATATATTTATATGATTTTTATCTATTCTAATTCTATATTCCAATACGAACGTAAAACAGTGGTTGTTAAGCTAAACAAATAAAAACGAAAGTAGGCGATGTCTACATAAACATACAAAATGAATGTTTAAATAGCAAAAAGATAAAGTTAAAGGTTGTTGTCAAGACAAACAATGAAAATCGCGCGATATCAGCTGAAGCAAACGCTTGCAGTGTAGCCACCCTAAAAATTACATTTCAGATGCGAGTTCGCGCGTATACTAGATTGGCGAATTCGCGTGCAGTGGAGCCACAGCNGCTACCGCTCGGGCTAGACACCATGAGCTACCGCTCGGGTGACACCATGAGCTACCGCTCGGGTGACACCATGAGCTACTGCTCGGGTGACATCATGAGCTACTGCTCGGGTGACGCCGTGAGCTACCGCTCGGGTGACGCCATGAGCTACCGCTCGGATGACGCCATGAGCTACCGCTCGGGTGACACCATGAGCTACCGCTCGGGTGACGCCATGAGCTACCACTCGGGTGACACCATGAGCTACCGCTCGGGTGACGCCATGAGCTACCGCTCGGGTGACGCCATGAGCTACCGCTCGGGTGACGCCATGAGCTACCGCTCGGGTGACGCCATGAGCTACCGCTCGGGTGACGCCATGAGCTACCGCTCGGGTGACACCATGAGCTACCACTCGGGTGACGCCATCCCTAGTGACTCCTCTGATCAATGTATTGCTTTTACTTTTTAATAATAGATTCTTTTTTCATGTTAGAGTACGATTTCTTTTCTTATATAATATTTTAGCTCTTTACATGAACAATGACAGAATATATCAGTAATATTTATATCAGTGAGAAAACATGAGATCTTTACTTTCTCTTGTTAACTGGAAATGACATCTGCTTAAACTTAAACAACTCTAATAAAGAAATGACATCTGCTTAAACTTAAACAACTCTAATAAAGAAATGACATCTGCTTAAACTTAAACAACTCTAATAAAGAAATGACATCTGCTTAAACTTAAACAACTCTAATAAAGAAATGACATCTGCTAAACTTAAACAACTCTAATAAAGAAATGACATCTGCTTAAACTTAAACAACTCTAATAATGAAATGACAAAAATAACCATTTAAAAATCGGAAACGTATTATCATTTATACGGAGTAGAAATAAAAAATAAACAATTAATCAATAATAAAAAACCCGTACAAAAATAAGTTTTTTTACTATAAATCCTTTATGTACGAGACGTAACTAAAAGAATGTTCATTATAATATGCAGCGCAAGACCATCCAAAAATAAAAAAATTGTAGTTATGTCTCATAAAATGTGTTTAATATAATGCGCACCGATCAGGAATATGTTTATAAAAAGTGTTGTCAATAAAATACGCACCTTATTGCGCGACGAGCAAGTTCGTTCATTATAACACGCACTGCGACACTCTATCACAAAAATTAAACATGATACATAGAAATAAATAAAATAATCTCAAAAATCAATAATTTAATTACAGTAGATGCGATAAATCTGAAATTTTGACAAATCGTTTTTATCATCTGCACGAGTCTGCCTTCAAAATTTTAGATCGCTAGCTTACGAGGAAGTGGGTTAAAAATCAATAAAAAATTTGTGCGACAAGCAAGCAAGGGTTCAAACGGACACCACCAGATAATATAAAGGATTTAATTTTTTAAAAACCCGTAAAAAATAAGTTTTTGACTATAAGTCCTTTATGTACCAGACGTAACCAAAAGAATGTTCATTATAATACGCAGCGCAAGACCATCCAAAAATACAAAATTGCAGTTGTGTCGTAAAACATGTTTAATATAATGCTCACTGATCAGGGATATGTTTATAAAAAGTGCTATCAATAAAATACACAACTTATTGCGCGACAGAAAGGTCGTTCAATATAATACGCACCGCGACATTCTATCTCAATTTCCACACCACAAAGAACCATTACTGACGTATTATAAAAAAAGTACATTTGATAACACAGAATGGGCAAATAATTATTCGATCTACCTTTTTACCAAAAGAAAAGTTTATAAACTTATAATTTACAATTCAATGAGACTAATTAGTATTTTTGTGTTGCTTAAATGTTTCTTTGTATGTAGCATAATAATATATGTACATATAAAATTTTAAGAACAAATTGTATCATTAAATCGTATTAATATCAAATCATGAAAACTATGAAATGCATACATTTACTGTAAAACATGGGATTTTCTAAAAATCTAAGTGACGAGTAATAACTTCGCTGCAGCTTTCGACAGAAAGCCAATGTATTTTATCAAAGTGGCATGCCACTTGACTTCGTTCCCTACAATAAGGGATACAATATAAAAGAATAGTTAAACCTTATTTTAATTTTGAAAACTCATATCAATGTTTATTGATAAAGTAATTTAAGGTGTAGAATAGTATAATGAGATTTCCCTTTTTTTGCACATATGCTTACACGCTAAATATTACTTTTATAACTATTTTTTAAAAAATACTATGAGATAAAACCTTACAAAAATGCACGTTATAAAACACACACACTCACACGAAAACTTAAAGGTGGCAATAAAAACATTTATGATAGCAGTCATGAGAACATTTAGGGTAGTAGAGAAGACTCTCTATGATTTAAATAATACCTATATTAATTAAGATGAAATCAGGAAGATTTTAAGACATACAGTCAAATTAAAGTCCTTGTACATTATAGCCGGAAAAGGGAATTGCATTTGATTTAGAAAATTTGTATAAATTTTCACTATAACATTGAAACTGATATTTTAGAATTGTGAAATAGAGTTGTGGTACTCAAACTAATTTTTAAAATTTACTATCTACATTTTAATACATAATTATTTGTAAACTTAATATTTATTTGTAGAAAAGCAATGCGTTTACTAGACGTTTCAATATTTATAAAGGTGTTATTTAATTTTATTTGCATGACATTTCTGTTGATTCTATAAATCGGGAATAAATTCAACATCGTCTTGTGCTGTAAAATCAACATCGTCTAGTACTAAACAAAGTTAATTGGGCTTGTCTTTTGATCATCTTACTAACACCAAACATCTTCATGATACTTTGTGAAGTTATGTTCTGTCAGTCTTTAAGAGTGTCTTATGTCACATCAGAAATAATGTTATCCAACTGAGATAAAGATTCTAGGGAAGTTAAGTCACTTTAAAATATAAAGCACGTCAATAAATCACTTTGAGAAATTAAGTTAATAAATGACGTCAATAAATCACATCAGTAAATCATAATAAATAAATTGATGTATTTCTTAATATCAAAATAACCTTTATATATTTAAGATTGTGTTTGAGAAATTCATTAGAGAATATAATCACAAACAGTTCTGGTACTGTAAACCTGACAAGAAATATCGTAGATCATAGATTAAAATAACAGCTGGTAGAAACTGCAAAAAGGGAGTTACCTCTCTTATATTATCATGATTTTAAGAGACACTTGTTTACTTCATATTAACACCCGTTGGTTCCATTGAATTCGCAAGAATAATCCATTCCTGTCATGCTTAAAAGTATGCTAAATGCAAAGAATTTTGTTTCTTATACTAAAGTATTTCAACCCAAAAGACGACTAGTGCTGAGATACCCATCTCAACAGACAGCTGCTTAAACTTAAACAACTCTAATAAAGAAATGACATCTGCTTAAACTTAAACAACTCTAATAAAGAAATGACATCTGCTTAAACTTAACTTGAGTGTTTTTTACTTATATTTTCTATAAATATATGATACAGAATGGTACTGCGATAAAGTGTTTAAATAAAATACAAAATAGACAAACAAATTGTGTAATGAAAGCAAATTTGAGCTTTATTTTTAAACTAGGGGTTTTAGGGCGCCTAAGACGCCCACTTAGGCTGTAGGGCGTCGTAGGCGCCCACCTTTTTTTTTGTAAAAAGCCCAAGTAACTTATCCTTGTTTGATAAATACGACATATTAAACTTCCTGAAATGTACACAAAGTATTTTATAATTATAAATCCTCAAATCCTTCTTTTGCATTGCTCTCGTTTCCAAAATATGCGCTAAAACTATGACGTCATAAAATATTTTGTTCAGAATCTTTTAGATTTTTTAATAATTTTGCACACCTCCTGATGCGCGCCTTGTATATATACTTAAATATAAGCTCAAAATGACGTCATAGTGCTAGGGATCCAACCTGTGACTCTGTCTATTATATTGCTTAGAAACTAACTCGACATTAACCAGTGAGACACTTAGGACGATCAATCATATATATATTTACGCTCAATTATCGCTGACTGCATCACGCCTAACGCTAAGGGACATCATTCTGCTTTTTTTTGTGTGTTGTAAGCAGTGCTGACTGACTCAAATAGTTATTTTTTGGTGCAGTAATTTGGTGCGCTGCTTTCTAAAATTAGTTTAAAAATCGTGTGGTTTTCAGGAATATTTCGTATTTATCATGCAAGGATAAGTTACTTGGGCTTTTGACCAAAAAAACAAAAAAAACAAAGCAGGCGCCTAAGGCGCCCTACAACCCCTATTATAAAATACTTTGCGTACATTTAAGGAAGTTTAATATTACGTATCTATAATACAAGGAGACGTTTTTTGGGCTTTTGAAAAAAGTGGGCGCCATAGACACCCTCAATAAAAGCGGGCGCCGCAGGCGCCATGGCACCACAGCACAACCTAGTTCTTCTATATTTAGAGTGTGTCTATAATAGAAAGATTAAATTGGAGAGGTTAAATGATTAAAATAAATTTGTGAATTATTTAAAAGTAAAGAATCTATTTTTTTAGTTTATATATATATATATATAATATTTTTTAAAATACATACAAATATTATGTGCCTTAGAAACAGGCACTTGTTAGAAAAAGGTATTTCCATTAAAGAAAGAGGCGCACAACAAACAGGCTGCACTGTTCACGTAACACTTCTCAGCAAACATAAAGGGTCAAAATGAAGGTCGAACTGAAAAAAAAATGTGGGAATCGATGGTCTAAGTAGTAGCGCACTATAGATGCAAATGAAACACTTGAATAATTATTTTGTACATAATTGTTAAGTTAAAACTTTTGAAAACAATTTTTAAAAGATTGGTCGTAAAAAATAATATTGCAATTGTAATGTCCTTTTACATCAAATGTAAATTTGTTCATAGTTTTTCTTTACTGTCATTTTTAAATGTGAATTAAATTAATGAATTACTACCTTGTAGTAGTTGTAGTTTAAAATTTGTTTCGTTAAATGTAATTGGTTACCTTGTAGTAGTTGTAGTTTAAAATTTGTTTCGTTAAATGTAATTGGTTACCTTGTAGTAGTTGTAGTTTAAAATTTGTTTCGTTAAATGTAATTGGTTACCTTGTAGTAGTTGTAGTTTAAAATTTGTTTCGTTAAATGTAATTGGTTACCTTGTAGTAGTTGTAGTTTAAAATGTGTTTCGTTAAATGTAATTGGTTACCTTGTAGTAGTTGTAGTTTAAAATTTGTTTCGTTAAATGTAATTGGTTACTTTGTAGTAGTTGTAGTTTAAAATTTGTTTCGTTAAATGTAATTGGTTACCTTGTAGTAGTTGTAGTTTAAAATTTGTTTCGTTAAATGTAATTGGTTACCTTGTAGTAGTTGTAGTTTAAAATTTGTTTCGTTAAATGTAATTGGTTACCTTGTAGTAGTTGTAGTTTCAAAATTTGTTTCGTTAAAGTTGGGTAAATAATTCATTCATAAAGGATATGTCATTTTTTATAGTTAATTGCGTTGCTGATCATTGTCTTTGTTTTCCAGGAATTTGGACACTGATTCAAAGAGAGGATTAAATCGATTAAATATGTCTGTGATGATAGCCAGCGTACTTCAGTGTGAATAAATAATCCATTAGGGTCTTCTTCATTTTCCAAACCATAGTGAGCAAATTATCTCTCATCAAGGCATTCCTTTTGATTTTATTAACTGATCTAATTACATAATGTAGTGATCCATGGAAACTTTCATACATATATTTTTTAATATTAGATGTCGATGAATGCCTAAATTTACATTTTGTACAGAATGTTTTAAGTACGCCAGAAAGTCAAGAGTATTGCTTTAACTTTAACCATTTTTTAAAAAAAATCAGTTAATAACGTTTCACCTTTCGTATATGTTTCCAAACATTTAGCCATACTTTAAATATTCATTAACACCATATTGTCGGAATTGTTTCTTCGGCTCACTCAGTGCTGTATTTACCTATTTGCTAAACAAGCTATAACTTAGGGCCCCTGCTTCTTGGGGGCCCCTGCCTCTGGGGGCCCCCGAAATTTTGTTTTCATGTTAGTCACTGATATAGAATATCTAGACTTCAAAAAGGCCTTAAATAGCTTAGGGCCCCATCAAGTCTCAATCCAGCTTTGTGCTCACTCATTCTCTTATCTTTTGTAAAAGACCACTGTGAAGAATTATTAACGTTTTCAATGGAATGCTACAGTAAAGCATTATTTGATGATAGGATACCATTTAGATAAATATAACTTCCCGACACATCGAAAAATACACAACCTAGCAACCCTCGTAGATTTAAGTTAAAAACTTGTCTTTCTACTTATAGTTACAGGAATTCGGCATTTCTTCTGCATCTAGCTTGACCTTTTAACAAACCAAGTATTTTGATTGGTTATAGATGTGGAATTACAATAGTTCTACTACTTTTTCTACGTAACACAACAATGGGTCCATGAAGGATAGTATCTAAGATAGTAATTAATTAGTAAAACAGGCCTTCACATACTATTTTATTTGTTATTATTTATTTTAATTTCAATAATATTACACATTTATCAGGTTTATTATCTGAGATTAAACCTTGCGTGGACCCCCTGATGTTGTTCAGGGACCCCCAAATCAATTTTAATTTTCCACGGACCCCCTGAAGGGTTCAGCGGACCATGGGTAAATTGCTTAGCCTACTTTAGGAAACACTGCTTTATATGAAAGTGTATAATAAGTTACAAATTTATTGTTTCCAATGTTGGCATAAACTTTATATGAAAGTGTATAATAAGTTAAACATTTATTGTTTCTAATGTTGACAGAAACGTTATATGAAAGTGTATATATAATAAGTTACAAAATTTCACTACAACATAAAAGTTAACAAAGAATCCAAACGTATTGTATCGATAAACCCATGTTTGGAATGATAGTTAATCAAGATATCAATATGACGAAGCACTCATGCTGTTTTTTTTAAACAATCACACACACATACATATTTTTATATGTAAAATAATTATTTATTCATTTGTTTTATGCTATGTTTAACCTTGTATTTATGATTAAATGTGTTTCTTTGTTTTTGTGTGTCATTTATTTTAAGAATCTTTAGAACATAATTAAAAAGTTATCAGCATTCTATATTACAAATTTTAATTCATTATAGATATGCCATTCATATATAGCAATATAAAATAAGTATTATTTCAATTGCATGGCTGAAAAAATAACACAACTTTCAAAGAACAAGAACATCACATTTTATTAGGGCTGCGGAAATTAACCATTAGTTCTTTGATTAATCGTTTAAAATTATAACGAATACATTTTTAACGATTAATCGATTCACTACTCATAAATGTACTGGAAGTAAAAAGTAACATATTTCTTATCTTCTATTATCTTATCTATGCAGAAGATAATTGCGCCCACAAAACATGACGGATGATCTGTTGGCAAGTGATGCAGCGTTTAATCAATCGTTAATTTTTCAAAAGTTAAAGATTAAATTTAAATGTATAGTTAACAATCTTATTTTAGTTTTAAAAGAACATTGTATTAACATATAAGATATGCATTAAAATTGGATTTCCCGCAAACTACGCACCACCAATAACCATTACTGACGTATTATAAAAAAATACATTTGATAAAACAGAATGGGCAAATTAATTATTCGATCTACCTTTTACCCAAAGGAAAGTTTTTGAACTTATAATTTACAATTCAATGAGACTAATGAGTACTTTTGTGTTGCTTAAATGTTTCTTTGAATGTCACATAATAATATATGTACATATAAAAATAGAAAAACAAATTTTATCATTAAAACTTAATAACATCAAATCATGAAAACTATGAAATGCATACATTTTCTTTAACATGAGCTCTCGTGTTACAATTACAATGGTGTAGTTTTTGTAGATCTTATTAATCTAGTTAGAGAGCCAATCTATTTTATCAAAGTGGCATGCCACTTTACCTCGCTCCCTATAAAAAGGGATACAATGTAACTGAATTGTTTAACCTTATTTCAACTTTTATTACTGGCTAGGTTGTGCTGCGGCGCCATCGAAGCACACTTTTTAGGGCGCCTACTGCGCCCACATTTTTCAAAAGCCCAACTAACTTGTCATTGCGTGATAAATACGTAATATTAAACTTCTTTAAATGTACACAAAATACTTTGTAATATAGGATGAAGAGCGCCTACGGCGCCGACTTTTTTTGGGGTCAAAAGCCCAAGTCACTTATCCTTGTATGATAAATTCGAAATATTTCTGAAATGTACCCAAAATATTTATATAATATTTGTTTTACAGTGCTAATGAAAACAAAATTTTAAAACTAATTTTAGAAAGCAGCGCCCCAAATTACTGCACCAAAAAATAACTCTTTGAGTCAGTCAGCACTATTTACAAAACAAATGCTGACGTCAAAGATTCGTGCGTTTTTTGGTTAATCTAAAAACGAAAATGATTATGATTTTTAAGTATATATTTTCATTTAATTAAAAAAACAGAGTGATGTCCCTTGGCGTTTGGCCGCATTTATACATAATTGAGCGTAAATATATATATGACCAGGGGTTTTAGGACGCCTACGGCGGCCACATTTATTTTGGTAAATAGCCCAAGTAACTTATCCCTGTTTGATAAAATACGAACTTTTAAACTTCCTGAAATGTACACAAATTAAACAATATAATTTGCAATGTCTCGTAGTGTCTGTCAGTGAAGCTACTTATTTTAGAAAGCAGCGCACAAAATTACTGCACTAATGCATAAAAATGTGTGCACATTAAAGATGCGCTGTAAAAAAATAGTATATGACGTCATTGTTTTATCTCATAGTTTAATTTTCGAAAAGGGAACAATGTAAAAAGAGGATTTGATGACGATTAATTATAAATTAAAAAATTAAAAAAATTAATTTAAAAAAAGGGGCGACGTAGTTGCCCTACAACCCCTATTATAAAATACTTTGTGTACATTTCAGAAAGTTTAATATTTCGTATTTATCAAACAAGGACAAGTTAGTTGGGCTTTTGAAAAAGTTCGGCGCTGTAGGCGCCCTAAAAAAGTGCATTTTTTCCAAATAAATAGATTTCAGCTGAAAACTTCCGTCATTTTTGACGGGTGATAAGCAAAGTTATTTTATAATTATGAATCCTCAAATCCTCTTTTTACATAGCTCTATTTTCCAAAATTAAAATATAAGCTAAAACTATGACGTCATATAATTTTTGTGTGTGAATCTTTTATAATTTTTAGAAAGTTGCACTCCTTCTGATGCGCGCCTTGTACTTGTATATATATTTAAATATAAGCTCAAAAAATGACGTAATAGCCCTACGGATCCATACTCCAACCTGTGACTTGGGCTATTATATTGTTAATTATTGCTAAATAAATTAATTTAATATTTAGAATAATGTAACTAGCTTTTACTTGGTTTTACATATGACTAACTGCAAATTAAAAATGTTATAGCAACTTCAAAAAAAGAAGAAAAAAAGTAAATAAAACCTTACAAAAATGCAACTTATGAAACACTCCATTCTCACGAATGCGTGACTTTTTAAAAAAATAAAAAATTTATATATTTTTTTAATAAGAATAAGTGGTTCATAAGCTTTTTTAGAAATAGGAGAATTAATGAAACATACATTTATAACAACATTAAATATTAGATTCAGCACAGCTTTGGAAGTAATCTATTGTTTATCACTTTGTTTTTTAAAGTTGTCATTTCTTTCTATTTTATTACAATTGCTAATTACAAATGCTTATGACTCAGCCTATAATCTCGTGTGAGATGCTGATCTTCTATCGAGCGCCTCCCCAGCCGGTAGATAGGGGAAAGCACACCAGATATGGAGGGTACCGGGGAAATAAAATACCCGGGGGGGGGCAAAAATCAGCCCTACTGCATTGTAGGACTTGGAGGGATCTACAAAGGCTATAGACCTAACCCAAACAAAGGCAGCTACCTCATGAGCTGTGATAGGCAACCCCCCAAGTGGTTGTGCGCAAGACCAACAACCGTGCCGCATAAAAAGAATAGTTACAAAAACACCGAAAAGAGAAGCAAAAGACATTTCAGTCCTGGTAGAAGATGGATTCCTTGAGGAGGAAAATAAGACGCCTAATAGTGAAAGCCAAAACCTGGAAGCTATTAGGCCGACAACCATCATCTCTACACGGACTACCACCATCATTGGAGCTTGGAATGTCCGCACCATGTACGTGACTGGTAAATCTACACAAACAGCCGCTGAGATGAGGAGTTGTAAGCTAACCATTCATGGAATTAGTGAACCAAGATGGACTGGATGGGGACAGAAGAGACTAATCTCAGGAGAGATCGTGATATTTTCGGGACACGAAGAAGACGATGTCCCACATACCCTGGGGGTTGCTATGATGCTATCAAGGGCAGCACAAGGCGCACTCATTGGATGGGAGGCCCTCTGGACCTAGAATTCCTTTAGCAGCCTTTCGGACAAAACAACGTAGCATCAGCCTAGATGTTATCCCATGCTACGCGCCAACTAATGAAAGTGATGAAAGAGACAAAGAAGAATTCTACAATCGAGTAATGACCATAGTCCAGGATCGCCCACGGAGGAACATCGTCATCCTCATGGGAGATTTTAATGCCATGATCGGCAATATCAACACAGGGTATGAAGAGGTTATGGGACAGCAAGGGATAGGTGAGATGGACCACAATGGTGAGAGGTTTGCGGACCTATGTGCCACAGCAGACCTGGTCAAAAAAGGGGGGGGGAGTATTTTCCAGCACAAGAGAATTCACAAAGCTACATGGGTCTCACCGGACATGAGAGCGATGAACCAAATAGACCATGTATGCATTTGTAAAAAATTCAGGCAATCTCTCCAAGACGTCCGTGTAAAGAGGGGAGGTGATGTTGCCTCAGATCACCATCATCTTGTGGCCAAGATGAAATTAAAGCTAAAGAGACAGTATACCGAGCAAACAGCATACATGACTCGGTATAATACCTCCCTCTTGAAGGACCAAGCAAACATGGAAGAATTCAAGATCTCACTATCAAATAAGTTCCAAGCCCTACACGAAATACTCTAAGAAGTGACATCCGAAGGAAATTGGCAAAGCATAAAAGAAACAGTCCATTCAACATACCAAGAAGTGCTAGGAAACAGGAAACGGGAACATAAAGAATGGATAACAGCAGTTACACTGAGTAAAATAGAAGAAAAGAAAATGAAGAAATCAGAAGTGAATAACAGCCACGCCCTAGCACAGAAAAACTAGTCCCAGAAGTAGTATGCAGATGCAAATAATGAAGTTAAGAAAAACATCAGAAGGACAAGAATGAATTGGTTGATAAACTTGCTAAAGAAGCGGAAGATGCAGCTCACCAGGGGAACACGAGAGAATTGTTTGATTCCATCAAGATGCTGTCAGGGATATATAGCAAGGTAGAGAGACCAGTGAAAGATAAAATAGGAAACACATTACCAAGTGAGGAGCAACAGTGATGGAGATGGAAAGAGCATTTTGAAGAGCTCCTAAACAGGCCGGAACCAAGGAATCCACGAGCTATCCAACAAGCTGCTAATGACCTGCTAATTGACCGCAATACTCCCACCTAAGAAGAGATTAGCAGGGCCATTAAACAACTCAGAAATGGAAAGGCTGCAGGACCTGATGGCATCCCAGCAGAGACACTGAAGGCAGACTTGGAAACCAGTGAGGAAATGCTACACCCTCTTTTTATGAAGACATGGGAATAGGAGCAAGTTCATTCCGTGGAAAGAGGGATACCTTATTAACATCCCAAAAAGGGAGATTTAAGCTCCTGCTCGAACTACAGAGGGATAATCCTGCTGTACATCCAAGGAAAGGTTTTCAACAATGTACTACTTAACAGGATGTAAAACGCTGCAGACCCTTTGTTGCGGGATAACAAGCTGGTTTTCGCACCAACAGATCCGGCACTGACCAGATAGCGACACTGCGCATCATTCTAGAACAGTCACTAGTGTGGAACTCTCCGCTCGCCCTTGCGGCCGCCCGCCCTTGCTTGTCGCCAAAACGTTTGATCGATTTTTAACCCACTTGCTCGTAAGCTAGCGAGCTGAAATTTAGCAGTCAGTTTTGTACAAGTAATAAAAAAAATGTATCAAAATTTCAGAGCGATCGCATGTACCGCAATTAAATTATTGATTTTTTAAGATTATTTTATTTATTCCTATGTAGCATGCTATTTTTTTGAGATAGAGCGTCGTGGTGCGTATTATATTGAACAACCTTTCTGTCGCGCAATAAGGTGCGTATTTTATTGACAACTCTTTTTATAAACATATTCCTGATCGGTGCGCATTATATTAAACATGTTTTACGACACAACTGCAATTTTGTATTTCTGGATGGTCTCGCGCTGCGTATTATAATGAACATTCTTTTGGTTACGTCTCGTACATAAAAGATTTATAGTGCAAAACTTGTTTTTTTACGTTTTTTAAAAAATTAAATCCTTTATATTAACTCGTGGTGTCTGGTTGAACCCTTGATTGATTGCTTGCTTGTCGCCAAAACTTTTGATCAATTTTTAACCCATTTGCTCGAAAGCTAGCGAGCTGACATTTTGCAGGCAGTTTTGTACCGATAATAAAAACAATGTATCAAAATTTCAAATCGATCGAATGTACCGTAATTAACTTATTGATTTTTTAGATTATTTTATTTATTCCTATGTATCATGCTATTTTTTGAGATAGAGCGTCGTAGTGCGTATTATATTGAACAACCTCTCTGTCGCGCAAAAAGGTGCGTATTTTATTGACAACTCTTTTTATAGACATATTCCTGATCGTTGCGCATTATATTAAACATGTTTTACGACACAACCTCTAGTGTTTCAAAGTTAAATGATTAAACTAATGGTTTTATTCTTGTCAGCTTTCTAAAATTTCCAGTAATGAATCTAGCAACATGTTTTTTTTAATTTTTTCAAGTTTTTAATGTTTTCTTTGCTCTATGAGTCTCACACAGAAGATGAATATCCTAGTATATAAGCTGATGAAATTAAGGTTGCATTTCAGTTTTAAATTCTTATTACACATGTAAAGCCCATGTTCTGTCGTTGACTGAAGATCAAAGCTTGCTGGATAGGTCACCCAATCTATCGAATTATCAAATTTGATGTAGACAACGATATCTCAACTTCAAATGTTCGCTGTTCAATGGATGTCTGCATCATTTGCCCAGACTACATCACGAGAAATACCAGTAATGTGTATATATTCCTTGTCGAGTATCTAAATATAGGTTTGAGAATCGTTGTATTTTAGAACCGTTGGGAGATAGGGGTTCAGACTTTGGGTAGGACACTAACCTTTTATGAACAAAGACAATGTTTGTAAACGCTGTTGAGGGACACTAACTTTGAGGGACAAAGGAAAAGATGTAGGAATGCGGGTGAGAGGCCAACTAAAGTTATCAGGTCGAAATCGATACTTCGGCTAGGCCAATTTTAGTAGGGATGCTGTTTTGTATTTGTGTCGGGAGTCACCAAAAGGTTATTGGAACGTAGGGCTTAACCAATAAGAATTAAGTTTGTCACATGTACCATCCATGGGACGAAAGGTTCAACCAATGGGAATTTAGTGCAGGCGTGGGTGAGCGGTCCTTATATACTGGGACATATGACACATTCGTCCTCTGCATTCCAAACCCTTGTAGGACGGGTCTTGAGAAGGGAGCCTTGCTGGTGTGCAGCAAGTAAATGTAGGGTAGTGTTACCTACAGTGGAGCAAGTAAGTGTAGGGTAGTGTTACCTACAGTGGAGCAAGTAAATGTAGTGTAGTGTTACCTACAGTGGAGCAAGTAAGCGTAGGGGCTAGCATAGCCAAGCTTACGTAGTATAGAAGTTGAGCACCAGATGTGCCACTGGCAAAAGTGGGCAAGACAACCCTGAGCCGGACAGAAGACTATACTGTTAGTAAACAGTGCAGCCAGCTGTGACGCGGTCAGTCACTGGAGTCGTAGAGGGACGTGGTGTTACCGGCCTCCCAGACGATGAATGGGTTAATAGCATCGCTGACCACTGAGGCGGAACATGGACTGACCCCGTGACCTGAGACCGTGTGTGATGTGAGATCGGCAGACATACAACTGGAGCTGGCCGATTAAGAAGTCATAGAATGTATTTGTGAAGTTAAGTTGTAATCTGATTGTATTTACTATTTGAGTTATTGAGCTATAGTCTATACATTATATTGTGGAATCTATTCCAATGTGTATTTATATGATTTACTTAATGTAATTAAATATTCTCTCTGTTGTGTACAGAGGTGTTTTGTGTGCTTATTTATATGTATTAGGTATTGTAGCGTAGTTCTATACTAATACTTAATACTGGGGGCTAGAGCCGATTAGAGGTAGATAATATAAAGATAACATTTTGTAAGTAGTCTGGGAGCTCAATTAGCATCCCGTAATCTGTAACCCTAGACAACAAGAGTCATATACAAGTATTGATGTCTATAGAATATAGTCCACAATATTTAACAGTGGTATATAGACATCTGTTGTATCCATCGGTGTTATGTTTTCCATATACAGTAAATTTAGTATTAAACATTGGGAGCTCGTCCCACAGTTCTTAACATTCCTCTCAATTTTTATTCAAATAGTTTTGCAGTTGTTTTGTAATGCCAGTGTTTATGTGTTGATTTACTTTATCTCTGAATAGAATGTGTTTGTTCTCTCTTACGATCAGAATGTAATTTATGGCCTTGAATAAATAGTTTATATTTCCTTTTGTTTTATATGTACGTCTCAGTTGTTACAGATCTCGAGTGTGGCCATAGCATACAACTTTTTTCAAAAGTAAGGCCAAGAATTGTGCTAAGACGCTCTCTTCTTGAAATAGTTAGTGGTTTAAATGTCATAAACTCCATTAGCTTGAAGACAGGATGTATGACAATGATGTCTGTTTCTTACAATGTGATCTCTTGTTCCTTTTGTGGAAGGCTCCCATTGGCTGTACCTTTAACAGAATCATCGAGGGCACTGATTGGGTGAAGAACCTTGTTCATTACTGTAAACTTTTAGGTTGATGTCATGGTAGGTGTTTCTGAATATTTTATCACACGATATATTCTTTATCTTAAAACTTCCCTTGTTGAATGATTCTACCACAAGGGAGGGAACAATTCATCGGTGTTCCATCTTCAAACCCATGCAATGAATGCGGCGATGATTCTTGGTGTAAACAATAGAATCTTCAGGTGTTTCTTTGTAGCTTGTATCTTTGCTGTCAATGTTACTCTTTTGATGTCCCTGGGCTGAGTGGTTATTGGTACTCTCCATTTGTTGTTTTATGAAGAAGACCGATCTTATCATTACCGACTAGGCTCCACACTTTCACAGACACTGGTATATTGTTTTATGAAGAAGACCGATCTTATCATTACCGACTAGGCTCCACACTTTCACAGACACTGGTATATTGTTCACCTACAGATAAAAGTACCGAAACACGACAAACAACATCGTAGAAGTGAAATGATGTTTCCAACACTTTTAGTCTTGATTTATTTTTTTCACGAATATATATATTCAGGTAGATAAAAAGGGGAAATATATGTCATTAGATGTTTATTTCAAAAACAAAATGAAGGCAGGTCTATGCCGTTGTCGCCAGTAACATGTAAAATGTAGGAAGCAAAATAACAAGAACAAAACATTCATGCATATTTTAATTTTATGATTGAAAAAAAAAGATTTTTCAAAATTCTATTGAGGCTGTGGGTCGATCCTCTTTGAAGACGAAAACGGTCAGTGCCATGCTGGATACATTTGGAAATATCCAGGCACGAGTCGGTAAAGTAGTCCTACAGTACATCACAGGCCCAGCGGCATACCACAATCAGACAGGGCCGATATCCTGGCAAAGGAAGGATCACACCAAAACCATCCTGATCGACCAATGCCCCAGCTGGGGGCCAAGACATGGTTGAAAGACTGCTTCCATGTGAATTGGCTACAGGGCTGGGCGACGGGACAAACTGTCAGGAAAATCTATCGGTACATGCCGCGACCGAGCACAAGCGATCCATGGTGGAAAATTGGCGTAGAGACCAGTCACTCAAAACACAGATGGGAACTGAACACTGTCCCACACGGAGCTACCTATATAGCCTTAAAACTAGAAGGGAACCAAATAGTCGCATGTGTGGTGCCTCTGAGGAGACGGTGGCCCATTTGTTCGAAGAGTACCTGGGCTGGGCTGGGCAGGGTTTTAAAAGGAACGTCCCGCTGCCTGCAGAGAAGCAACCTTTATGGTAATGCCCATTTGATGAGGCAGAGAAGCACCTTTATGGTGATGCCCAGTTGATGAGGCAGAGAAGCACCTTTATGGTGATGCCCATTTGATAAGGCAGAGAAGCAACTTTATGGTGATGCCCAGTTGATGAGGCAGAGAAGCACCTTTATGGTGATGCCCAGTTGATGAGGCAGAGAAGCACCTTTATGGTGATGCCCAGTTGATGAGGCAGAGAAGCACCTTTATGGTGATGCCCAGTTTGATGAGGCAGAGAAGCACCTTTATGGTGATGCCCAGTTGATGAGGCAGAGAAGCACCTTTATGGTGATGCCCAGTTGATGAGGCAGAGAAGCACCTTTATGGTGATGCCCAGTTGATGAGGCAGAGAAGCACCTTTATGGTGATGCCCAGTTGATGAGGCAGAGAAGCACCTTTATGGTGATGCCCAGTTGATGAGGCAGAGAAGCACCTTTATGGTGATGCCCAGTTGATGAGGCAGAGAAGCACCTTTATGGTGATGCCCAGTTGATCAGGCAAGCATGCGATATTATGTGTCCTAAGAGTGTAAACTCGACCCTCAAGAGTATAAGTATCTCATAACGCCATTAAATATTAGATTTAGACATTGTGTTGGGAGCGATCTATGGATTGTTTCTTTAAAAAAATATGTTTTCATTTAATTCAATTGTATTGCAATTTAATGCATGCTTATGACTCGGTCAAAATGGGCTGTGAAAGACTGAAGAAGAGA
Organism: Ampullaceana balthica; assembly: GCA_944989445.1. NCBI lineage: Eukaryota > Metazoa > Mollusca > Gastropoda > Lymnaeidae > Ampullaceana > Ampullaceana balthica. The sequence goes on from CALYLW010002483.1 coordinate 63,152, forward strand.
CAAGGCAATATTAGCATGTATAAGAGCAGTCATGAGAACTTTGAAAGTATTAGAGAAGACTTTCATTTGATTTAAAGAATGACAATATTAATTAAGATGAAATCAGGAAAACAAAAAGACACACAATCATACTAGAGTTGATGTTTTTTTTTACGGGTGGACAAATTAATTGCGTTTTGTTACGAAAATTTGCAGTATTTTTCATTAAACAATTAAAACTGATTTCGTAGAAATGTAAAATAGCGTTGGGTTGTTCATATTAAATTGTTATATCCGTCCGTCTGAATATACATACATCTTGTCATAAGTTAACAAACCTGTTGGGTAACTAATGGGTGCAGGAGTTGCGGACAGCGCGGGTTACACTATCAAAAGCTGTCCTAAATAAACTGATCAATTCTATATTTTCCCTTTAAATGGCACTGACAAACTCGGATTAGGTCTATGGGGTAAATCGTCAGAGTTGACACTATGAGAGGCTACCTCACTGATAAAACAAAACTTAGTGACGCCTCTGCTCTTCTGCTCATTTCTTGTTGACATTGTTTTAGGGTGTTATTTTTAAAATTGCCCTAAGAATGCTAAAAATAAAAAAATATGAAACATCGTTATGTTTAAACAAAAGTAGCATTAGCGAAAGTGATTACATAATAAACATAGTAACAAAAATATTTCATTTTCGTTATAATATTTCTAACTTGGTTTAACGATAAATAACTTCATTTTCAACACACAATTTAATGTGGACATTTCTTTTCCAACAAATTAAATTAATTCATTTCCAAGGCTTAATAATCTTCAGGTGATTACCTTAAATTTAACGAAAGTAAAGAATTTCCAAACAGATCGATTATTCTGTAAAGTACAGAACATCTGATGAATTTATTTTTGACATCTTATTTTTCAACACTAGAATGTTCTACAGGTTCGATAAATAATATTTAAAATAAATGAAATTATCATTTTTGTATTTTTATTTTATTTTGTACTGATCTTGGGGCTATGTTGAAAAGTTTACACCAGAGGCGTCACCAGGGTTGGTGTCACCCAGTAGAGTTATTCATGCTGTCAACCCATCACGACTTACAACAAAGACCTCCACCGTGTCTGCCAGTGTGGTAGGTCATGCTGTCAATTCCTCATGACTTACAACGTAGACCTCCTCCGAGTCCACTGATGGCAAATAACGGCAACATACACAAGTTTAAACTTTGATGTCACTCCTGGTGTAGGTTACACCCGTTACTGTCCGCACATCAGCAGTCCCCGGGGGACGCCTCTGGTTTACACATGTAAATGACAATCTATTAAAGTTGCAAAATTGTTGTACGGGTTAAGAAAATATGAGCACAAGAATGCAAAATTACTGTTTCTAATGTTGGCAGAAACTTTATATGAAAGTGTATAATAAGTTACAAAATTTCAGTACAACATAAAAGTTAACAAAGAATCCAAACGTATTGTATCGATAAACCCATGTTTGGAATGATAGTTAATCAAGATAACAATATGACGAAGCCCACATGATGTTTTTTTACACAATCACACAAACTCTTACACACAAACACGCACACACAGCACACACACATACATAATTTTATTTGTCAAATAATTATTTATTTCTTTGTTAATGCAATGTTTTACCTGGTATTTATGATTAAAAATGTTTCTTTGTTTTTGTGTGACATTATTTTAAAGAATCTTTCGAGAATAATTACCAAGTTAGCAGCATTCTATTTTACAAATTTTCTTTCGTTATATATGCTATTCAAATATAGCAATATAATGCAAGTATTATATAAATTAAATGGCTGAAAAAAATAACACAACTTTCAAAGTACATTAAAAAAACGGATTACCCGCAAACTCCGCACTTTTAGGAACTATTAAAGACGCATTATAAAAAAATACATTTGATAAAACAGAATGGGCAAATTAGTTATTTGATCTTCCTTTTCACCAAAAGAATAGTGTATAAACTTATAATTTACAATTCAATGAGACTAATTAGTATTTTTGTGTTGCTTAAATGTTTCTTTGCATGTAACATAATAATATATGAACATATAAAATTCAAAGAACATATTGTATCATTAAATCGTATTAATATCAAATTATGAAACCTAAAAAATGCATTCATTTACTTTAATATATTAGCTTTTGTAAGTTTTTAGTCTATAGTCGTAAAAAAATAGTCATTGTGTCGTAAAAAAGACAAGCAACACCTCTGAACAATAGAATTAAATGGACACAAGTTTATGGAATTACAAACACTGAGGAAACTTTTAAAAATACACATATCAAAGAAATACCAAATAAAGAAAAAGAAATAACATACAGACTAATTTACAATACAACACCAGTCTCATCAAGAAATTATAAAGACAGAGGGGCAAGAATAGGCTGTCCACTCTGTAGGTCAGGAGCTGATGAGACTGAACAACATTTATATCTCACATGCAATACAATTTTACAAACTAAAAACACACTCCAACAATTCATACAAGCAGGCACAATACACAAGGTAGATATAGACAAAGCAATAACACTAAACATAATACCAGACTCTATAAACAAGAAACAACAAACAATAAGCTTAAAAATACTTTCAAAGTACAGAAAACACATATGGCATCACAGACTTAAGGCTTTTTTCCATAACCACAGTTACACAAACATAACATTAGAACACATGTTTAGACAAACAATTCAAAGCATGATATTAAACATAACAGAAGATAATTAAGGTTTTTACGTTTAAGAAATAATATACAATGTACATTTTAAATAAAACTATAAAAGATTTTCCTAGTGGCACGCCACTTTAATTCGATTCCTATTATTAGGGATACAATTCTAGAGAAAAAGTAGAATTCTTCAAACCCGACCCGGGTAACCTTTACCTAGTATCTAGCATTAAAGACTGATTTAAACGCTTATAGTATGCTCATATAATTAGTTAAATTGCTTCTTAAAAATTCTATCTTTATTTAGAATTCCGTAGTTAGTAGCCATGAATGTGATGTTGACATGACTACAAATTAAATATTAATTGTTTTATTTTTTTTAAAAAATGGATACTTATAAATAAAGCACGTAATAAAACCCACACATTACGCAAACCTTACAGAATATTTCTAATATAAATAATCCTATAAACTTAAATAATTTCTTATGTTTTTTATTAATTTTTTTCGTATTCTTTTAATATGTTAATAAAATGAAAATGGAATGTGTACAAATTTAAAAGTCAATCTATTTTATCAAAGTGGCATGCCACTTGATCTCGTTCCGTACAATAAGGGATACAATGTAAATGAATAGTTAAACCTTAGTTTAATTTTGAAAACTTATATCACTGTTTATTGCTAAAGTAATTTAATGTGTAGAATAGTATAATGAGATTTTCCATTTTTATTTGTACTTATGATTTCATGCTAAATATTACTTTTATAACTATTTCAAAACACTATAAAATAAAACCTTAAAAAATGAACGTGATAAGACACACCATTCTCACGAACAGGTAAATGTTTTTTTTCTTCTTTTCTTTAAAATAAGAATAAGTGGTTTATAACTTTTTAGATAATAGGAGAATTAATGAAACATACATTTTTAACAACATTAATTATTACATTCAGCATAGCTCTTTGAGAGACGTATGGCTTGTTTCTATAAAAATAAGTTGTCATTTCTTCTATTTTATTACAAATTTGATGCATGCTTATGACTCAGCCAATGATGGGCTGAGAAAGTCTGCAAAAGAGACAAGGCAATAAGAACATGTAGAATAGCAGTCAGGAGAACTTTAAAAGTATTAGTTAGTCTCTCATATGATTTAGCTATATTAATTATGATGAAATCAGGAAGAAGTAAAGACACTCAGTCAAATTAAAGATTTTGTATATTACAGCTCGAAAAAGGAATTGCATTTGATTTAGAAATGTCTTAGTAATTTTCATTTTAAAATTGAAACTGATTTTTTAGAAATGTAAAACAGTTTTATTTTGCTCATATTTATTTATAAAATTTACTGTAAAGATGTTATTACATAATTATTGGTTAACTTACTATTTATTTGTAGAAACTCAATTCTTTCATTAGACTTTTCAATATTTACAAAACTATTATCTAGTTTAAAATAAGTAATCTTTTTATAAAACGTCTGTTGATTCTTTTAAAAAATGTAAGAAATATGCATTAACTTGTGCCGTAAATACATAGTAATTTTTTTAGGCAATAATTTAATGACTTTTAGTTATGTTTTTAAAATTAGTTTGAGAAAAACATATGTAATTTCCTTCTGAACATACATCTTGTCATAGTCAATAAACCATATGCGTCACTAAGGGGTGCGAACAGCACCGGGTGACACCATAAAAAGAGGAGACACAAAAATGTTCAGTTATGTATTTCCCAATATATGGCATTGACAAACTCCGATTTCGTCAGCTACGCTCTTCTGCAGACACACGTATTCTCTGTGTTCCTAAAACACGAACTAAAACCTTTGGCGAAAGGGCATTCTCCTTTTGTGCAGCCAAACAATGGAATTCTCTACCATTACACATCCGTAGTATTGCAACTACCAAGTCCTTCAAGACTGCACTTAAGACGCATCTTTTAAAAATGTATTTACAAAATTAATGAAACAACATTTGTTTTAATGATTAGCGTAGCTTAGGTGTAATGTACTGTCCTTTATGTTGTTATTATGGTATGAATGGTTATTTAATTATTATTATATGTATCTTATGATCTCCATGTGAAGCACTGTGCGCCCGGTTCCCTACTGGGATACAGCGCAATATAAATTATAAATTATTTATTGTTATTATTATTATTAAGACTATGGGATAAATCGTAGAGAGCTGACTCTGTGACCTTCCGCACTGGGTGATACCACACTTAGTGACGCCTCTGCTCTTCTGGCCATTTCTTGTTGACATCTTTTAAGTGTGTTAATATTGCCCCTGTGTTAGAATAAAAATAATAAACATAATTTGAAACATCCTTAAATAAAAAAATAATTAAAAAGGAGTTATGCGTTATGGAAATTGTTAAAATAATTTTCATCATAGTAACTTAAAACATTCTCTTCATAATGACAATACTATAGATTTACAGAATAATATGGGTTACTGAGTTGAGAACTAATGGACTCATTTAAAGCCTGCGCCATGACGATTGTACATTATCTACTGAATTCCACTGGCTAACAATTTCAAGGAACATATTCTACATTATCTACTGGATAACGATTTAAAGGAACATATTCTACATTATCTACTGGATAACGATTTCAAGGAACATATTCTACATTATCTACTGGATAACGATTTTAAGGAACATATTCTACATTATCTACTGGATAACGATTTAAAGGAACATATTCTACATTATCTACTGGATAACGATTTCAAGGAACATATTCTACATTATCTACTGGATAACGATTTAAAGGAACATATTCTACAATATCTACTGGATAACGATTTAAAGGAACATATTCTACATTATCTACTGGATAACGATTTAAAGGAACATATTCTACATTAACTACTGGATAACGATTTAAAGGAACATATTCTACATTATCTACTGGATAACGATTTAAAGGAACATATTCTACATTATCTACTGGATAACGATTTAAAGGAACATATTCTACATTATCTACTGGATAACGATTTAAAGGAACATATTCTACATTATCTACTGGATAACGATTTAAAGGAACATATTCTACATTATCTACTGGATAACGATTTCAAGGAACATATTCTACATTATCTACTGGATAACGATTTCAAGGAACATATTCTACATTATCTACTGGATAACGATTTAAAGGAACATATTCTACATTATCTACTGGATAACGATTTAAAGGAACACATTCTACATTATCTACTGGATAACGATTTCAAGGAACATATTCTACATTATCTACTGGATAACGATTTCAAGGAACATATTCTACATTATCTACTGGATAACGATTTCAAGGAACATATTCTACATTATCTACTGGATAACGATTTCAAGGAACATATTCTACATTATCTACTGGATAACGATTTCAAGGAACATATTCTACATTATCTACTGGATAACGATTTCAAGGAACATATTCTACATTATCTACTGGATAACGATTTCAAGGAACATATTCTACATTATCTACTGGATAACGATTTCAAGGAACATATTCTACATTATCTACTGGATAACGATTTCAAGGAACATATTCTACATTATCTACTGGATAACGATTTCAAGGAACATATTCTACATTATCTACTGGATAACGATTTCAAGGAACATATTCTACATTATCTACTGGATAACGATTTCAAGGAACATATTCTACATTATCTACTGGATAACGATTTCAAGGAACATATTCTACATTATCTACTGGATAACGATTTCAAGGAACATATTCTACATTATCTACTGGATAACGATTTCAAGGAACATATTCTACATTATCTACTGGATAACGATTTCAAGGAACATATTCTACATTATCTACTGGATAACGATTTCAAGGAACATATTCTACATTATCTACTGGATAACGATTTCAAGGAACATATTCTACATTATCTACTGGATAACGATTTCAAGGAACATATTCTACATTATCTACTGGATAACGATTTCAAGGAACATATTCTACATTATCTACTGGATAACGATTTCAAGGAACATATTCTACATTATCTACTGGATAACGATTTCAAGGAACATATTCTACATTATCTACTGGATAACGATTTCAAGGAACATATTCTACATTATCTACTGGATAACGATTTCAAGGAACATATTCTACATTATCTACTGGATAACGATTTCAAAGGAACATATTCTACATTATCTACTGGATAACGATTTCAAAGGAACATATTCTACATTATCTACTGGATAACGATTTCAAGGAACATATTCTACATTATCTACTGGATAACGATTTCAAGGAACATATTCTACATTATCTACTGGATAACGATTTCAAAGGAACATATTCTACATTATCTACTGGATAACGATTTCAAGGAACATATTCTACATTATCTACTGGATAACGATTTCAAGGAACATATTCTACATTATCTACTGGATAACGATTTCAAGGAACATATTCTACATTATCTACTGGATAACGATTTCAAGGAACATATTCTACATTATCTACTGGATAACGATTTCAAGGAACATATTCTACATTATCTACTGGATAACGATTTCAAAGGAACATATTCTACATTATCTACTGGATAACGATTTCAAGGAACATATTCTACATTATCTACTGGATAACGATTTCAAGGAACATATTCTACATTATCTACTGGATAACGATTTCAAGGAACATATTCTACATTATCTACTGGATAACGATTTCAAGGAACATATTCTACATTATCTACTGGATAACGATTTCAAGGAACATATTCTACATTATCTACTGGATAACGATTTCAAGGAACATATTCTACATTATCTACTGGATAACGATTTCAAGGAACATATTCTACATTATCTACTGGATAAAGATTTCAAGGAACATATTTGACATTATCTACTGGATCTACATGTTCTACATTTAAATATTAAATACTTAAAAACTTTTTAAAAAGGCAAAAAAAAAGAATACAACTTTGACTAAAACACTTCTTTAAAAAAAACAGCTCACATAAAAATTAGTAAAATAAAGCAATACTAATTGTCTAAGTGGTCGGGTACCCCAGGGTATCTCACACTCACAGGCATGACAGCAAACCCGAATTAGGAAAGGATATTGAAGGGGGAATAATGTTTTTTTTTAAAGAAGGGACACCGTGTCTGTTTTTTATTGACAGCCGTTGAAGTCACACTTCACGCTTCACTGACTTTGTAATACCATATTGTTGAAAATCAAAAGCTTGCACACACGTATCGATGCGCTGTTGTGTTTGGTTAGGGCAGAATTTGTAACGTACTAAAAAGATATAATCCCAAATAAAGCAGATATCTTTTGATAATATTTTTTTCAAATTCCTTAACAGTAAAGTGCGGTTAATGGCCCCTTATGAAGTGTTAACAAAAAATTAATTGTTTAACTTATGCAAATCTTACGACGTGAACTTTCTTTACATTTTATCAATAACGAACAATAACAAACACATTAGTTGTCATTCACTTTCCATACCCATCATTTTCTTTGCCTATTATGTGTAGTAGTTGTTTTAATCAATATCATCTATGTATGTATGTATAATTCTCTTCATGGTCGGACCATGCGAGGCAAGAACCTGCAAGGATGTGCAACAGAGCATGACGAATTGCCCTCGCTCAGTTCAACTAAACACAGTTAACGGTTGACAAGCGAAGGTAGTGGAGGGGTGACCAACAATGGCCCTTGCGTTTGACTTGCATTGTTCCTTCACAGTACAACGGGAGATTCGTAGTGTACTGGTTAACACGTCTGCCTCATGTGAGGACGGTCCTGGGTTCAAGTCCACGCGAATATATTGTTTTTTCTTGTTCGTTTTTTTAAATGTCTGTTTGTGCCCGTTCTTTTACCTCTTTATTGCATAGCATATGCCGCAGACTGGCTCATCATAGACAGTGCAAAGAATGGTTGGGTGGGGGGGGTGAGAGTACAGACACAAAAAGAAGCACCAAGTCAATAAAAAATAGCGAGCAAAGGTGAAGACATGCACATTTAGGTTGTTCTTACCAGCCTCCCATTTATTTCTACCAGCTCTTAAACAAAAACTTTGTTTGGCCGATCCTAGCGAGGGTAAGTCATATTTAGGGTTGTTAATTGCGTGTTTTTTTTTGTTTGTTTTTTTTTGGGGGGGGGGAACCGATTATCGATTATGTAACTCCGATTTTAACGAGTATAGTTTTATAGCTGACTTCATAGAAGTTAAGGGTGTTTTCGCTTGAAAATGTCTCGAAACCAACAACGAGTTGACTGTTCCCCCCCCCCAACCGACGTTCACTCACGTTGTTTTGATATCTTCGTGCTGCAGTTTGTGTCCGTTCTTTCTCTCTTTCTTTGCACTTTCCATGAGCAAGTCTGCGGCGTATGCTACGCATCGGGCCGTCTAGTGTATTTATAGTTTACCAAAGCGAGTATGTGCAAACAAGCATGACGAATGACCCTTGCTGGGTTCGACTAATCAGTTTATGTTTGGCATGTCTCGAGACACTTGCGTTCACTTGCGTTTTTCCTTCACAGAATAACATGAGATTCGACGTGTAGTTTTTATCACGTCCACCTTACATGCTGAAGAAAAAAGCCTAAGACAAAATTTGCAATATAAAATGGCAGGAAAAAGTTCCAGACACCGAAATATATGCCAGGTCAGGACTCCCCAGCATCAACACTAGCCTCATGCAAAGCCAACTACGCTAAGCTGTGGGGCGTATCTAGTATATACTATTAGGAGCAGAAACCAAGCAAATTTAAATCAGTGACTTATATATTTAATAGACCAACTAACAAATTTTCAAGTCGTAAAATATCCCAAATAATACAGACGCTCCTTTAATAAAGGAAGTAATTGATTCCTGTGTGTATCCCTTGATGTATGTCTAGTTTTGCTTCATAAAAGCTGTTTATGTAATGCTTATTACATTTGCAAGCACTCTTTGATAACCGCTTAGACAATTTGTATGCACTGAAAATACAAATTGTCCAGTTAAAATAACTGTTGACAAGAAAGCTGAAACAAATCATTGCTCTGTTTCTTGTTGCCTATTTAGAAATCTTTAAATTTAACCTATAGTTTACCCGGCGCATAGTTATAATAAAGAAACACGTCACACTATTGTTGTCAATTATGAATATGTTTTATGTTACTGTTAACTCTACATAAATCAGACAATATGCTACTTTATCGACCTGAAACTCATTGCAAAACAAAATATTTTTTCTAAAAGAAAAGAACGTAAACAAATATTAAACAAATATTAATTGGGGAAATATAATAAATCTTGTAATGGTCAAAACATAATATATTGCTAAAATAACGTTTCGTTAAATAAATATTTATAAAAAAACAAAACAAAACAAAAAACAAAAACATCATGACCACTTTCAAGAAAAACAATTCTGAGCTACGTTCCTTAAAAATATAAAAGTAAGTTATTAAAACATTTATAGTAACCTACAATTTTAATTGGCGGGGAAAGAACTGTGCTGATACTCAACACAGCTGAATAACACACTTACAATTGTGTGTTGAGTGTGTCTTAACATTGGGGAAGGGGGTAGTTAGGGAGTAGGAGGCATTTTGTTTGCTTTTTCCCTGACTTAGTTCTTTACAGAAATCGTTATAATGCAAGGACTAGGGACAACAGGGAAATTGTAATATCAGATCCTTGTGGAGCTATTGATGTACAGGTCAATAGGTCATCGTTTTTATAGCCAGGCTGATGTAAACACATTATCCAAAAAGAGACGACGAAAATCAATATTGTAAATGATCCAATAAAATATTTCAATGTTATTCATATGAATACTTTTGTGAACAAAAAATGTTTTTGTACGTCTAAAAAAAAAGGATTGGATAGCTTTAAAAAA
>CALYLW010002484.1:0-46084 GCA_944989445.1 Ampullaceana balthica
GTTATACGATTTAAATTTACGGCTTTTATGTAATAGGTATAATTTTAAAAAAGAATTCAAGTATGTTTTGGACCATGTTTCCCGATGGGACATCATAGTTTGTAAATTATATTTCAAACAACAGATTTAGTTTCTGCAAAATAAATAAATTATTTACGAAATAGGAAAAAAAGATGCTATGTTTGACTAAACATCTATTTTTAAAATGGCTTTTGTTATTCCGCAACAGCGTAATGACCATGGCATATTCAATTCGCCGCCCAACTTAATTAATTGCTTATAGGTTCACTTGTATTGAGTTTAATATGCTTATGTTTATAAGTCCGGTAGAAAGGTTTAAATTGTAAATTTATAGAGCGTATGTAATAAAAAAAACACAGCATTGGTCGTAGGCTTTTATATGCATGTAATATTCCTTGATGATTTACGTTAATAATTAAATTTAAGGGATTGAGCAAGTAAAATAAGCAAGAAAAATTAATATAGAACACGCATCAAATTTTAAGAAAAACAAACGTATAGTTCCTCTAAATTACGATTAAGCTTTTTTGACTTGGGCAATTTCTTTTATTTGTTTAAATTAAAATTTGAGTCATTAGAAACAACATAATAAAACTCTTAATTTAAAAATAAATACCATACATCGTGTGACAAATGTAATGAAATAGTGTTAACAGATCTATAATATCAAGAAAGTATTTGTATAAAAGGCCACTGTTTTGTACCGCAAGGCCAAAACAAATATGAATGTTATTATAATAAAATTACACTGCTCACTTTTAGATGCGTACACGAAAAGGTGCGCACCGTAATTTGACAATAAAAGATTTTTGAAAGCGCACAGCTAAAAATAAAGTATTGTAAAAAATAACGCACCAAAATGAACTCGTTTTGAATGCCCGCATGAAGCTGTTCAATATCGAAATGAGAATTTATTTTGTCTTTATTTGGCTCTACATTTTCTGATTATGGGCCCCCTTACCCTAGGGGTGGTCACCTGGGGTTGAAACATAGCCTACGACCTGTCTAGGGTCGAATGAGAGCCCCATGCAAAATTTCAGCATCCTGGGTCCAACGGTGTAGATTTCCATTGGTAACAAACAAACACACAAACAAACAAACACACAAACTTTCATCTTTATATATTAGATGAGTCTGAACACGCTTATACTTTTTATGGGCGCAATGAAGAAAAATAATTATTATAAATGACTAAATGCTAGAATTACAATAGACAAAAACACTGCACAATGTTGGGGTAAAAACGTGCATTTTATCTTACGGTTAAACCAATAAATGTCACGGTTAAACCTAGATACATGATGAGCCGGCTTAGGGTAAACTTCGTTATAGATGCATTGTTTTGTCCCCCTACCTCCCTTTCTTTTTTCCCTATCCAGTGGTTCTCACACCCTTATCTACAGGGTGACAACAAATGATTGCGCGCTCCTGGCAGCTCAAAGAAAACCCTTAAACGTTACTTGATTGTAAGACATCGTATGGGTTAAAACAGATCTACGATAAGTCTTTGAATTTTAGAGATGGTTCTAAAAATGTTTAAAAAGACAATTCCATTAAAAATTTAAAATTTCAAATATATTCTCTCTTCCGTCACGATCTCTCTCTCTCTCTCTCTCTCTCTCTCTCTCTCTCTCTCCTCTCTCTCTCTCCTCTCTCTCTCTCTCTCTCCTCTCTCTCTCTCTCTCTCTCTCTCTCTCTCTCTCTCTCTCTCTCTCTCTCTCTCTCTCTCTCTCTCTCTCTCTCTCTTTCTCTTTGTTTTTCATTCTTCACTTCTCTGACACTCGAACACACTCACTACCATACATCGCTCTCTCCTTCAACCCCCCTAACCTACCAGCAGTCATGAAGACAAGACAGGACGTTAACGTTATAGTCGACCTTGACATGATTGTTTGGCTCGCTTGTCAGCTAGCTGTGAAGAGGAAACGCGATATTAATTTAATTTTTAGCGTGAGTTACTTTGTGTATTTACTTAATGTCAATGAATAATTCACTTGAGTAAAAAAATGTAATAATATATTCTAATCATATCTAAAATAACGGTGCTAAGAATTTTGTGAGAGAAAAATGTAAGTGTGTCTGGGGGAGGGGTAGGAGTTACAATGATATCAAGAACGGTCAGCTATATTTCTTCAAGAGGGTCAAGAATATTAGAAACATTTTCTAAAAAAAACAACAACTACAGGATGGTATGGAACTACCTAATGTTTGTCTACAGGATGGTATGGAACTACCTTATGTTTGTCTACAGGATGGTATGGAACTACCTTATGTTTGTCTACAGGATGGTATGGAACTACCTTATGTTTGTCTACAGGACGGTATGGAACTACCTTATGTTTGTCTACAGGATGGTATGGAACTACCTTATGTTTGTCTACAGGATGGTATGGAACTACCTTATGTTTGTCTACAGGACGGTATGGAACTACCTTATGTTTGTCTACAGGATGGTATGGAACTACCTTATGTTTGTCTACAGGATGGTATGGAACTACCTTATGTTTGTCTACAGGATGGTATGGAACTACCTTATGTTTGTCTACAGGATGGTATGGAACTATCTTATGTCTGTATGTCTAACTGAAAAATCACGTAAACTCTACAGGTTACGTGGATGAGAAAAGTATAATCTTCAGGCGCTTAAAGGACAATTTAAGGGCCATTCGATGGGTAGTGCTAGAGCGTATTTAATAGGGGAAACAGTAGATGGGCACATGGTGGGAGTGGAGAAGGGCAAAGCAAGGATTGTGAGTTCAGGAGGGTGTAGATGGGGCCGTGGAGAAGGGCAAACAAGGAGTGTGAATTCAGGAGGGTGTAGATGGGGCCGTGGAGAAGGGCAAACAAGGAGTGTGAATTCAGGAGGGTGTAGATGGGGCCGTGGAGAAGGGTATACAAGGCGTGTGAGTTCAGGAGGGTGTAGATGGGGCCGTGGAGAAGGGCAAACAAGGAGTGTGAGTTCAGTAGGGTGTAGATGGGGCCGTGGAGAAGGACAAACAAGGAGTGTGAGTTCAGGGGGGTGTAGATGGGGGCCGTTGAGGTTGATGAGGTGACGGGCTACAAGAGGGAACATTTGAGGCGGAGCGCGGAAGAAGGCCGTGGGGTGGGAGAGGGGAACTAGAGAGATGTAACAGTTGTGGGGCCCGATCACTACATTCACTAAAAACTCAACGCTTGCCGCATACAGTCATTCAAAACATAGCTGTTTAAAGGCGATTGACATAGATCACAAAAACTGATAGTCAAAACTAAGATAAGTTCGAGATCTAGCACATCCCGAAGAAGATAAGGGAGAAGGCACCACATGAAAAAAAAGTTAAAAAATAAAAAAAAATTAAATGAATTTAGAGCTGAATAATCGCTAAGGTTTAACTAATTTACTTGCCGTCATTGAAATAACAAGTTATATCAAAGATGTTTATACGCGATCAACAAAATAACTTGTCACTAACCCTAGAAATTATAAATTGTCACATTACATAAATAAATATTCAACACAATTTTATTAAACCTGTAACTGTAAGTGTAAATGATTTTAATTTAAAAAAAAATTATATATAATTATTTGCTGCAACCAATCGAATCGTATTTTAAAATCCTTTATATTAACTCGTGGTGTCTGCGGCCGACCTTGCTTGCTTGCTTGTCGCCAAAACTTTTGATCGATTTTTAACCCACTTGCTCGCAAGATAGCGAGCTGAAATTTTGCAGGCAGTTTTGTACAGATGATAAAAACAATGTATCAAAATTTCAGATCGATCGCATGTACCGTAATTAAATTATTGATTTTTTAGATTATTTTATTTATTCCTATGTATCATGCTATTTTTTGAGATAGAGCGTCGCGGTGCGTATTATATTGAACAACCTTTCTGTCGCACAATAAGGTGCGTATTTTATTGACAGCTCTTTTTATAAACATATTCCTGATCGGTGCGCATTATATTAAACATGTTTTACGACACAACTGCAATTTTGTATTTTTGGATGGTCTTGCGCTGCGTATTATAATGAACATTCTTTTAGTTACGTCTAGTACATAAAGGATTTATAGTCAAAAACTTGTTTTTTTACGGGTTTTTTTTATTAGCATTTATTTCACAAAGAAAGCATTTATGGAAGATTTATATTAAGAAAAAAAAATAATTGGTCTGAAATTATTAAGAAATTTCAAAGTGAAAAGCAAACATATTTTTATAATAATTTTTATATTGTTTGTATTTGTCTCAGATTTTTTTGACTGTACATGAATTTTAATTAAAAAAAAACAACACGTATTCAATTAAATCACAAGTATTAACTGGGAGTGTGTTTACTTCTTTAAAAGAATTATCATTTTCCCTCAGATTTTGTCCCCATATAACTAGGTGTTTATAAGGAAACTATAAAACGTACCTACGATTTTCTAGTGGTCGTAAGCTCTTCTTCAAAAACAAAACTAAAGGACTGCATTTATATACCTTCCTCGGGACACATAACCCAAGGTTAAGACCCACAACATTAGTATCAACTACCATCTGAAGGACGGTATCATTTTCAAACATGTGTATATATTTATCTACAACCCATTTTTACTATTTAAAGCAAATAGCAATAAGCCAAAGTACTAAGGGTAGTAGTCCTCAAAAAGTGAATAAATGGAGTCTTTCATTAAACCTTTGAAAATGAATATTATTTAATATTTTAAGATGAGTATTATGAGATGATACGCTATATGTATTGTTTTAAGTCTATAAAGACCAAAGTGCACATATTTATTTACCGCACAAGATGACTTTATTGTGGTTTTAGAATCCCTGCTATAAACAGCAACAACAAATACGTCAACTAAAATATATTGGCCATAGGTTCGGTTTGTAAACAATCTTACCTGGTCCTCCACTCTATTATTTGTAATTTCATTTTCTTCTGTTAAATTATAGCCCCTAGGCCCGTGTGGTACGTAGCTCACCCCCATCCCCACCCTTCACCATCTAGTAGTCCTGGTTGCTTCATTAACGTGGGGTCCACATCAGATGGTCAGTATTCAATGTCGAGGACAGATCAGTATTTAGTTTAGACCCTGCGAGATCTAGGTCACACCAGGTCATTGACTCTGGTGACATGATTTCGGACCTGATATGTGTTCGTTTATTGTGCGGACTTTAGTCAGCCCCATCTCCCCCACCACAGCTGCTGTTCAAGAGGTCATTTGCCATAACTCCATAGTCAGAAAACGAAAACCTGAGCCAAACTATACTTTTTTAAGGATATGGTTAGTCTCTTAAGCCCTTTTTTTACTCCTCATAATTTATAACACCTGAGGCTTCTCGAATACTCTCTTATAATATATACTTTACAATTTTTTAACACATAGCTTCTCCCCCGATTTAGCCCAGTGACTAGAAATCCTATAATCCTATAATAGTTGATGAGCATTAATTTATTGAATTTTGGGTGTGCTAATGTGGAAGAAAAAGTAAGATGGCGCTCTTGCTGTTTATTGGAAAAGATAAGGGGACTATGTTGGTACCCCAGGTGGCTGCGTGAATAACTCGGGAGGCTGAGGGGATAGCTAGTGTGGCTGTGTGAATAACTCGGGAGGCTTAGGGGATAGCTAGTGTGGCTGTGTGAATAACTCGGGAGACTGAGGGGATAGCTAGGGTGACTGTGTGCTGAGTGGATACATCAGGTGGCTGTGTGGATACATCAGGTGGCTTGGTGGATACATCAGGTGGCTTGGTGGATACATCAGGTGGCTGTGTGGATACATCAGGTGGCTGTGACGATACATCAGGTGGCTGTGTGGATACATCAGGTGGCTGTGTGGATACATCAGGTGGCTGTGTGGATACATCAGGTGGCTTGGTGGATACATCAGGTGGCTTGTTGGATACATCAGGTGGCTTGGTGGATACATCAGGTGGCTGTGTGGATACATCAGGTGGCTTGGTGGATACATCAGGTGGCTGTGTGGATACATCAGGTGGCTTGGTGGATACATCAGGTGGCTTGGTGGATACATCAGGTGGCTGTGTGGATACATCAGGTGGCTGTGTGGATACATCAGGTGGCTGTGTGGATACATCAGGTGGCTTGGTGGATACATCAGGTGGCTTGGTGGATACATCAGGTGGCTGTGTGGATACATCAGGTGGCTTGGTGGATACATCAGGTGGCTTGGTGGATACATCAGGTGGCTTGGTGGATACATCAGGTGGCTTGGTGGATACATCAGGTGGCTGTGTGGATACATCAGGTGCCTTGGTGGATACATCAGGTGGCTGGGTGGATACATCAGGTGGCTTGTTGGATACATCAGGTGGCTTGGTGGATACATCAGGTGGCTTGGTGGATACATCAGGTGGCTTGGTGGATACATCAGGTGGCTTGGTGGATACATCAGGTGGCTTGGTGGATACATCAGGTGGCTTGGTGGATACATCAGGTGGCTTGGTGGATACATCAGGTGGCTGGGTGGATACATCAGGTTGCTTGGTGGGTACATCAGGTGGCTTGGTGGATACATCAGGTGGCTGTGTGGATACATCAGGAGGCTTGGTGGATACATCAGGTGGCTGGGTGGATACATCAGGTGGCTTGGTGGATACATCAGGTGGCTGGGTGGATACATCAGGTAGCTGGGTGGATACTTCAGATGGATTTGTGGATAGCTCATGTGGATGTGTGGATGATTCTCTGTTCGTCTGCTTCTTAAATAAATCATCACTGAGTCTACCATGAATGAAAAAATCACTGATTCTACCATGAATGAAATAATCACTGATTCTACCATAAATGAAATAATCACTGATTCTACCATGAATGAAATAATCACTGATTCTACCATTGATGAAATAATCACTGATTCTACCATGGATGAAATAATCACTGATTCTACCATGGATGAAATAATCACTGATTCTACCATGAATGAAATAATCACTGATTCTACCATGGATGAAATAATCACTGATTCTACCATGGATGAAATAATCACTGATTCTACCATGGATGAAATAATCACTGAGTCTAACATGGATGAAATAATCACTGAGTCTACCATGAATGAAATAATCACTGATTCTACCATGAATGAAATAATCACTGATTCTACCATGAACGAAATAATCACTGATTCTACCATGAATGAAATAATCACTGATTCTACCATGGATGAAATAATCACTGATTCTACCATGGATGAAATAATCACTGATTCTACCATGGATGAAATAATCACTGATTCTACCATGAATGAAATAATCACTGATTCTACCATAAATGAAATAATCACTGATTCTACCATGAATGAAATAATCACTGATTCTACCATGGATGAAATAATCACTGATTCTACCATGGATGAAATAATCACTGATTCTACCATGGATGAAATAATCACTGATTCTACCATGAATGAAATATCACTGATTCTACCATGAATGAAATAATCACTGATTCTACCATGAATGAAATAATCACTGATTCTACCATGGATGAAATGATCACTGAGTCTAACATGGATGAAATAATCACTGAGTCTACCATGAATGAAATAATCACTGATTCTACCATGAATGAAATAATCACTGATTCTACCATGAACGAAATAATCACTGATTCTACCATGGATGAAATGATCACTGAGTCTACCATGGATGAAATAATCACTGAGTCTACCATGAATGAAATAATCACTGAGTCTACCATGAATGAAATAATCACTGAGTCTACCATGGATGAAATAATCACTGATTCTACCATGGATGAAATAATCACTGATTCTACCATGAATGAAATAATCACTGATTCTACCATTGATGAAATAATCACTGATTCTACCATGGATGAAATAATCACTGATTCTACCATGGATGAAATAATCACTGATTCTACCATGAATGAAATAATCACTGATTCTACCATGGATGAAATAATCACTGATTCTACCATGGATGAAATAATCACTGATTCTACCATGGATGAAATAATCACTGATTCTACCATGGATGAAATAATCACTGATTCTACCATGAATGAAATAATCACTGATTCTACCATGGATGAAATAATCACTGATTCTACCATGGATGAAATAATCACTGATTCTACCATGGATGAAATAATCACTGATTCTACCATGGATGAAATAATCACTGATTCTACCATGAATGAAATAATCACTGATTCTACCATGAATGAAATAATCACTGATTCTACCATGAATGAAATAATCACTGATTCTACCATGGATGAAATGATCACTGAGTCTACCATGGATGAAATAATCACTGAGTCTGCCATGAATGAAATAATCACTGATTCTACCATGAATGAAATAATCACTGATTCTACCATGAATGAAATAATCACTGATTCTACCATGGATGAAATGATCACTGAGTCTACCATGGATGAAATAATCACTGAGTCTACCATGAATGAAATAATCACTGAGTCTACCATGAATGAAATAATCACTGAGTCTACCATGGATGAAATAATCACTGATTCTACCATGGATGAAATAATCACTGATTTTACCATGGATGAAATAATCACTGAGTCTACCATGGATGAAATAATCACTGATTCTACCATGGATGAAATAATCACTGAGTCTACCATGGATGAAATAATCACTGAGTCTACCATGGATGAAATAATCACTGATTCTACCATGGATGAAATAATCACTGAGTCTACCATGGATGAAATAATCACTGATTCTACCATGGATGAAATAATCACTGATTCTACCATGAATGAAATAATCACTGATTCTACCATGGATGAAATGATCACTGAGTCTACTGTTAAGTCTCTATGTTTAGGTGGATTGTACCTTGCTCTCCGCTACACACAACATACACAAGAGATGACACAAGTCTGTGTAACGATGCAATGTTTATTCTACTATAAACAACTGTACAACTGGCTGTCTTGCCTTGACATAAAATACATCTATATATAACGGCTGTATGCTCAAGCATGCCCTCGGTCCGACCCGACCGCTTCTGGGCGACGTTAAACTCAACTCTGTTTTACTGCAACCCTGCAGCTCCCCGGTCTATCCTGACCGGTCTGACCGCACAACACTGTGCGAACTACACAGCTTTCTGCCACCCCCGCACTCGTCTCGACTACTCTCTTATATACCCCCCAACTGGTCTCAACTGACCCTGGCGTGTCCTCTGGTCATGTCCCTGACATATCCCGTGTGACCAGAAGTTCACTCAGACATCACTAGACATTATTCACGTGATAGGAGTTCATACCCGTCAACAACGCCTTGACCCGACTCCAACACTGGCTCACAACAATCTCACCACAATCATTCGCAGTGATTCTCATACCCTGACATATCCCCCCTCTTCCGTTAGATTCTACTTACGGGTAGAATCTCACAATACAACAAAGTCAGGGCATGGAATCACTGCACATTACAATTACAATAATATAATACATAATGAAATAATATCTTTCAAAATAATTTTATACACAACATTGCATGAAAAAAAAACACTAGTACATACAACACAGAGCATAAATCCACTTGGTCGTACCTTTATACGACTTCACTAACCCGCAACTCGTACGTTATCATTATCCAACAATTGACCATTTTTACGCTAGATCGTTTTATATTTACCAACTGACTCTACTGGTTCCTCATATAAATGCCTTAAGATATTTATTCCAGGATTAGCTCCAGCATGAGATAATGTTATAGGGATAACTACTTATCCAAACTATAGACATTTCAGCCTGATTGTATTTAACCCATTACAATCAATTATATAACAATCATGTGCATATAGTAGTCATAATCAACCTAATTCATCATAATACTCATAATCATGAACAAAATCATTATCATCATCTCATAATTTCATAAATATATATATATATATATATAAATAATTACATCTCCTTATAATGAAATTTTGCCCGAGGTCACCCGGAGCCAAAAATTATAATAAAAAACATCAGCACGAAAGTACAACCATCTCATATTTATTTACAACCATCCTTAAGTACTAACTAACATAAGTACATAATCGCTATGAAACCTTACAATCATGTTCATATAATAATAATACTGGCCCGAGGTGACTCAGACCTCAATTTCTACCCAAATTAGTCCCCATGACAAGCAACTCTACTTGTTTTTCGACCTTCGTGACTCGGCCGAATCATAAACCTGTCCTGCGAGTCCTTGTCGGTCATGGTTTGATTTCTGCTCAGTAATTATGATTGCCATTACCATATCTGTCATGATCCTATGATGTTATATCGTAGTTTGTCTGTGTCCACAACCATCTACCCGGCCGCCCTTGTCACAACTTTTAAATTTTTCTTGACCTCTCAATTTCCACTATGTCTCCCCTCTATCCCCTGGTCGCCGTAACTCGACCGAATTTTGATGTAAATATCTAACCAATCAGCTGCCATATCTGCTTATTGCCGAGATAAAAAATCTGCAATAATGTTATCTTCACCTTTAATGTATTCCACGTTGAAATCGTATTCCTGTAACATCAAAGACCACCTGGAAACTCTTGAATTTTCAAATTTAGTCGTGTTCAAATATTTTAACGCTTGGTGGTCACACTGGAGCGTAAATCTTGCCCCCATTAAATAGTAGGATAATTTCTGAATTCCCCATATTATTGCCAAGCATTCCCTCTCTATTGTTGAGTATCTAGTTTCCCTGTCAACCAGTTTACGACTAATATATTTAACCGGGTGGAGCATATTGTCTCTCTTCTGCATCAAACATGCCCCCAATCCCTTCGTTGACGCATCTGTACGAACTATAAAAGGTTCCTTAATGTCGGGCAGAACCAAAATGGGGTTATTTGTTAAATAGTTTTGGATTGTATCCAATGCTTGTTGGCATTCCTTAGTCCAACATATATTATTAGGTTTACCTTTCTTTGTAAGGTCCGTCAATGGGGCTGTTATCGTTGAAAAATTAGGTATAAATTTATTGTAATACGCTATTAGGCCAACTAGTCCCCTTACTTGTCTCTTATTTTTGGGTCGTTCTATTTCCAACACTTTGTTTATATTGTTCATGTCTGGTTTTAAGATGCCTGCTCCAATTCTATGTCCCAGAAATTCGATTGATTCTTTACCTATTTCTAACTTAGATGGTTTAATGGTGAACCCTGCCTTTTTCAAAATCTCTAAAACCTCTCGAGTAACTCGTATATGTGACTCCCAGTCGTCTGTGTATACACAGATATCGTCAAAATAAGTAACTACCTCTTTTACTCCTTTGAATAATTTCTTAACAATTTTATTGAACGTTGCCGGTGCGGTTGCCAATCCGAATGGCATAAAGTTATATTGATATGCCCCGTCTGGGCCTTGAAAAGCTGTGTATTCTTTGCTTTTCTCCTCAAGAGGTATTTGCCAATATCCCTTTGTTAAGTCTAGTTTCGTAAAGTATTTGGCTTTATTCATGTGTTCTAGAAGTTTATCCTGGTTAGGTATAACTTCTGCTACTTTTTTTGTAATTGCGTTCAATTTTCTATAATCCACGCAAGTCCGAATCGATCCATCTTTTTTCTTAATTAAAACTAAGGGAGAGCAATATGGTGACTGTGATTCCTCGATTATACCTAGTTCTAACATCATACTAATCTCTTCTTTTAGACTTTGAATCATATGTATAGGTATTGCGTAAGGTTTTACGTTAATGGGCTTAGAGTCTAATAATTCTATTTTGTGCGTACCCGCCGATGTTTTCCCTGGGATATCTGAAATGATTTCTTTGTACTCTTGCACCATATCGTCAACTTGTCTTTTCTGTTTCTCCGTTAGTTCCTTATTAATGTCAATGCCTGAATTAACCTTGACGTTGATTAACGGAATTTGCTTAATGTCTTCACTATTTACATCTTCCTCTTCTTCTTCGGCTATCACTGTGGCACTGGCACCATTAATTGTCTTTTCATTTTTCTCTGCTGCCGATAAGTTCGCATCTGTGTTATCCATGTTATTTTCGACAAATTTTGTTAATCTGTTGAGGTGATAAACTATACGCTTATGTCCCTTCGCAATCTCTACATTAAATTTCGATAATTTTCTCGTGACGGTGAATGGACCTTCTGAATACAGAGCGAGTTTATTTCCTTTTTTAGGTTTCAACACGAGCACTTTGTCACCAATTTGTATATCTTTCTCTCTAGCCCTTTGATCATAATATTGTTTATATTTATTTGCCTTTCCTTTCGTGATTGCCTCTGTTTTATATAACCCTGATTTTATTCTGTTTTTGAGGTCTATTATATATTCATATGTTGTTTTACCTTCCTCTGTCGTATTTTCATTTGTTAGTATTTTCCTTAAAATTGACATTGGTCCTCTCACTTTCCGCCCGAAGAGGAGTTCATACCCGGACGGGCCCCCATGTTAAGTCTCTATGTTTAGGTGGATTGTACCTTGCTCTCCGCTACACACAACATACACAAGAGATGACACAAGTCTGTGTAACGATGCAATGTTTATTCTACTATAAACAACTGTACAACTGGCTGTCTTGCCTTGACATAAAATACATCTATATATAACGGCTGTATGCTCAAGCATGCCCTCGGTCCGACCCGACCGCTTCTGGGCGACGTTAAACTCAACTCTGTTTTACTGCAACCCTGCAGCTCCCCGGTCTATCCTGACCGGTCTGACCGCACAACACTGTGCGAACTACCCAGCTTTCTGCCACACCCCGCACTCGTCTCGACTACTCTCTTATATACCCCCCAACTGGTCTCAACTGACCCTGGCGTGTCCTCTGGTCATGTCCCTGACATATCCCGTGTGACCAGAAGTTCACTCAGACATCACTAGACATTATTCACGTGATAGGAGTTCATACCCGTCAACAACGCCTTGACCCGACTCCAACACTGGCTCACAACAATCTCACCACAATCATTCGCAGTGATTCTCATACCCTGACATCTACCATGGATGAAATAATCACTGAGTCTACCATGGATGAAATAATCACTGATTCTACCATGGATGAAATAATCACTGAGTCTACCATGGATGAAATAATCACTGATTCTACCATGGATGAAATAATCACTGATTCTACCATGAATGAAATAATCACTGATTCTACCATGGATGAAATGATCACTGAGTCTACCATGGATGAAATAATCACTGAGTCTACCATGGATGAAATAATCACTGAGTCTACCATGGATGAAATAATCACTGATTCTACCATGGATGAAATAATCACTGAGTCTACCATGAATGAAATAATCACTGATTCTACCATGAATGAAATAATCACTGATTCTACCATGAATGAAATAATCACTGAGTCTACCATGGATGAAATAATCACTGATTCTACCATGGATGAAATAATCACTGATTCTACCATGAATAAAATAATCACTGATTCTACCATGGATGAAATGATCACTGAGTCTACCATGGATGAAATAATCACTGATTCTACCATGGATGAAATAATCACTGAGTCTACCATGGATGAAATAATAACTGATTCTACCATGGATGAAATAATCACTGAGTCTACCATGGATGAAATCACTGATTCTACCATGGATGAAATAATCACTGATTCTACCATGGGTGAAATCATCACTGAGTCTACCATGGGTGAAATCATCACTGAGTCTACCAGTGGTGAAATAATCACTGATTCTACCATGGATGAAATAATCACTGATTCTACCATGAAGGAAATAATCACTGATTCTACCATGGATGAAATAATCACTGAGTCTACCATGGATGAAATAATCACTGATTCTACCATGGATGAAATAATGACTGAGTCTACCATGGATGAAATAATCACTGATTCTACCATGGATGAAATAATCACTGATTCTACCATGGGTGAAATCATCACTGAGTCTACCATGGGTGAAATCATCACTGAGTCTACCAGTGGTGAAATAATCACTGATTCTACCATGGATGAAATAATCACTGATTCTACCATGAATGAAATAATCACTGATTCTACCATGGATGAAATAATCACTGATTCTACCATGAATGAAATAATCACTGATTCTACCATGGATGAAATAATCACTGAGTCTACCATGGGTGAAATCATCACTGAGTCTACCAGTGGTTAAATAATCACTGATTCTACCATGGATGAAATAATCACTGATTCTACCATGGGTGAAATCATCACTGAGTCTACCATGGATTAAATCTTAACTGAGTCTACCATGGATGAAATGATCACTGAGTCTGTTCTGCATTAAATCATCACTGAGTCTATCCTGGATAAAATCATCACTGAGTCTACCCTGGATGAAATGATCACTGAGTCTGTTCTGGATTAAATCATCACTGAGTCTATCCTGGATAAAATCATCACTGAGTCTACCCTGGATGAAATCATCACTGAGTCTACGCTGGATAAAATCATCACTGAGTCTACCCTGGATGAAATCATCACTGAGTCTACCCAGGATGAAATCATCACTGATCATAATTAAGGTGGCTGTGTGGATACCTCAGGTGGCTGTGTGGATACCTCAGGTGGCTGTGTGGATACCTCAGGTGGCTGTGTGGATACCTCAGGTGGCTGTGTGGATACCGTAGGTGGCTGTGTGGATACCTCAGGTGGCTGTGTGGATACCGTAGGTGGCTGTGTGGATACCGTAGGTGGCTGTGTGGATACCGTAGGTGGCTGTGTGGATACCTTATGTGGTTGTGTGGATACCGTAGGTGGCTGTGTGGATACCTTATGTGGTTGTGTGGATACCGTAGGTGGCTGTGTGGATACCGTAGGTGGCTGTGTGGATACCATGTGTGGCTGTGTGGATACCGTGTGTGGCTGTGTGGATACCGTGTGTGGCTGTGTGGATACCGTAGGTGGCTGCTTGGATGCCGTACGTGGCTGTGTGGATACCGTGTGTGGCTGTGTGGATACCGTAGGTGGCTGTGTGGATACCGTGTGTGGCTGTGTGGATACCGTAGGTGGCTGTGTGGATACCGTGTGTGGCTGTGTGGATACCGTGTGTGGCTGTGTGGATACCGTGTGTGGCTATGTGGATACCGTGTGTGGCTGTGTGGATACCGTGTGTAGCTGTGTGGATACCGTGTGTGGCTGTGTGGATACCGTAGGTGACTGTGTGGATACCGTACGTGGCTGTGTGGATACCGTGTGTGGCTGTGTGGATACCGTGTGTGGCTGTGTGGATACCGTGTGTGGCTGTGTGGATACCGTAGGCGGCTGTGTGGATACCGTACGTGGCTGTGTGGATACCGTGTGTGGCTGTGTGGATACCGTGTGTGGCTGTGTGGATACCGTGTGTGGCTGTGTGGATACCGTATGTGGCTGTGTGGATACCGTACGTGGCTGTGTGGATACCGTGTGTGGCTGTGTGGATACCGTGTGTGGCTGTGTGGATACCGTGTGTGGCTGTGTGGATACCGTGTGTGGCTGTGTGGATACCGTATGTGGCTGTGTGAATACCGTATGTGGTTGTGTGGATACCGTATGTGGCTGTGTGGATACCGTATGTGGCTGTGTGGATACCGTATGTGGCTGTGTGGATACCGTATGTGGTTGTGTGTATACCGTATGTGGCTGTGTGGATACCGTAGGTGGTTGTGTGGATACCGTAGGTGGCTGTGTGGATACCGTATGTGGTTGTGTGGATACCGTAGGTGGCTGTGTGGATACCGTATGTGGTTGTGTGGATACCGTATGTGGTTGTGTGGATACCGTATGTGGTCGTGTGGATATCGTATGTGGTTGTGTGGATACCGTGTGTGGTTGTGTGGATACCGTATGTGGCTGTGTGGATACATTAATTGACTGAGTAGATATCTCAATAAGATGAACCAGCGGTGATAGTTGTTTTTTAAGGATGAGGGTTTGGCCATTCGTCTGAAAAGTGTTGAAATGTTGTAGGCTCAATGCTCGTCTAATTATTTTTCTTTAAAGTCATTATCTTACAATATTTAACAATACACATTGCGCCATGTTAAAGCAATCACCCTGAGCAGCATGAGCCAGGAAACGTTCTGTCTGAGAGAGCCATAAACACCACATATTTTGAAAAGTAATTCTGTGAGAGCCATACATTACTTTTATAACTAAAAATTCAAGTAAATGTGAGCATTTTGTGTAATTTCAGCACTAAAAGTACAATAATTATGTCTCTGAATTCCTTTAAAAACATCACTATGCTGTTACTAATCAACAATAAGTATTTCTTTACATTAATGCGACTTTGGTGCTGCATGGTTTTGCTAATGTCTTGTCGCCTGGTTGATAAGTGGTAATCTTAAGCTTCATGCAGGCGCGGATAAGTTTTAAAATATCTTTTTGGATATGCCATAAATATGTAGATTAAAGGATCCTAAAGAAAAGTTGTTTTATAATCGAACATTTGTTTGCGAGAAGAACTTCAGTCATCAATAGAGCTACATCTGGCTCGCGAGTCATGGTTCCCCGACCCCTGATGTACTGTATTCATTAGTCTTTTAGTGTAGCCAACATATAACTCATTTTATGTTTATATGTTGATAGATATCTACATCAGGGTCTTCATATAACACACAAATTTTCCTCTATGACACGTCTTAAACGTTGTTTTTTTTTCATTAAGTACAGAATAGTCCTGGCACCCCTGAATTCTATGAAGTAAGGATGCATATAGCTGTATTGTTTATTGCCTTAACACGTGACATATCTAATATAACAGCTCGTCTTTATTATGACTTTAAACGAACACACGCATGCAATGGCGCAGTGATATAATCTTTTCTGGATTCAACTTTTGTTTTGGCAATAACTGGTCAAAAATCCAGTAATAACTTTTGATAACCATTTTTGTTTTCGACAAGGGAGATTATAACTGGGAAATTGTTTTGTAGAAGAATCCATGTTGACTATCGTCCCCTTTGTTTCATAACCTATGTACTTTACTAGATGACATATGTTGATACTTGGAATTGTTTTCTAGCTCACCTTTCTAATCAAACATTTAGGACGACAAATCTGATGAACTCTTTGTTATGCTTCCTGTTGATCATCCAGTCGTTGAGCGGCGGATGGGATCTTAATTGAACTTGGGAAGAACGACTTGTTACGACAGGTATTCGCTTATCTACTGGGATTAAGTCTAATCCACTTAATCCTTTCAGGATGCAGTTGCGTCTTGTCAGGTAATAATTTCAATATCTTTACATTACGGCCACCTCTCCCGTGGTGTATAAAAGTGTAAGTAGCGTATTAATTTACACCACTCTGCAGTAGAAATATTCAGCTTTGTTTGTGAGTGGGTGAGCGAATAATGTATTCTTATTAAGAACTTTTTAACTGTTGCATACTGACTTTCGTCAATAATAATTTTTATGTATTATTTTAATAATTTTAATCGATGCCTTTATTGTTTCAAGGCGGTAAAGCCCAAATGTATAGTAAAATCACCTATATTTTATAGAGATATATATAATTAAACGAAAACAATAGCGCATGTCATTAATTGTGACATAATGATCTTTTAAGGCTGATCGGATGAAAAGATTTAAAGAAATAAAATATTATGTAATTTTGGGGCTCATCTACGCATCAAAGTTGAATATAAACTGTGGCATAACCTACAGTGTTTGTTATATGTTTAAAAGGAAATTGCAATTTTATTGAACATTGATATATTTTGTGGTGAACTGACTGATCCCTATTCTAAGGTTGCATCAAAACTATCAACTAACTGAAGTGATACATATCTAGAGTCATCACTTGTTAATTCACTTTCAAGTTTGTAGGCATAGGTCTTTATGTGAGTTTACTTAAGCCTCGGGGTAATCGGTGCGTAGATTGGCCTTAACACTTCATGCATAAAGAAGTGCCACCAACATTAAAATTTAGGAAAGAACCGATCGGTTCATTGAGCTGCATGAACCCTCAACATATATACGAATATCTCATCTTATCTTATCAATACAGACGCTCCTTCTATGCAGAAGATAATTGCGTCCACAGACAAAGAGAGATGATCTGTTGGCAAGTGATGCAGCGTTCACAGGCCACGGCTTTGTGGGTTCCACGCATTACCCAGCCGCCTAACTAGTCTTAGGTACCCATTCGGAGCTGGGTGACTCAGGGACGCCCTAGGCCCCGGGAACAAATCCTTGCCTTGACATGGATTCGAACCCGTGACCATCAGTACGCCAGTCGAGCGCGCTGCCACTCGACCACCGCGTGTATGCATGTATATCTGTTTCAAATGCTCAAACATAGATTGCATAAATGTTTTAATAAATGTTTTCATAAGTATATTTTTTAACTTCCTCAGTTATTTACAAGATAACGATGTCTCAAAATGCTATATTCCCCTTGTTTCTGATCGGTCTGGGAAATTTTCTTTTTGGTGAGTTGTCTACATTCCTAGTTTTTATTTAAATTAGTCAACATGTGGTGATATTGGCAATAAAAATGAACACCGTATGGACATTTAAACATTTAGTTAACATTACCCAACTTTTTATCAAATCAAATATTCAAGTGTACAATTGAATTGAAGGAACATAAAAAAAAATATTTAGTGTCAAATGAACTGATTTAATTATTTACAAAATTATTTGAATTCCAACATTTTAGAAGGCGAACAAATTTAGCTATTTTTAATTTTCTACGAAAAGGAAAATCACTCAAAGAAAAATAAATTTATTTTAATTGTAAAATTTCAATCATCTCCCGTTCTATAGTAATTTCAGATTTGTTTTAACAAGCTTCTCTATTTACCTTAAACTTTTTCTTCTGCTAACGCCAAATCTTATGTCACATATTTAAAACCACTTCCAGAAGCTAGAACCTAGAACCTAGAACCAAACATCACTTTATGAGCTCAAATTTCACGTTAACTTTCTCCAACTGTGTTATATTTATTGCACACTTAATTTCACAGCTATCACTACATCTGCGCCTGCAGGCAATGGTGCAGGAAACCGCGCGGCCAGGAGAGACTGCTTAAGAGACTGCCCCAGGCTCTACCTACCAATTTGCGGTACCGACGGAGTCTCTTACGACAACGAGTGCCTCTTTGGTGTGGCCAGCTGCCTGAGGGGGCGGGGGAGAGACCTGCAGGTCGTTCAACACAGGGCATGTACCGGAAACTCCAAATGTCTGCGACCGTGCGAAAGAATATTGAATCCGGTGTGTGGCGACAACGGGGAAACTTACCCGAACGAGTGCGAACTGAAGAACGGAAACTGCTTTCGGCCGACCTGGGATCCCGTTAGGAAAATTCGAGACGGCCGGTGCGGAGATGCGCAGGATTCTGATTGTCCCGGCGCCTGCACGTTTGAATACAGACCCGTGTGCGGCAGCGATGGGATAACCTACCCGACAATGTGCGTGTTGATAGCGGAAAACTGCCTGAAACCAAAGCGTGAGCGCCCGACCGTGGTCTACGAAGGAGAATGTGTGGTTGAAACAACAGTCAATGAAACGACACCGGTTGACCCTGTGACATCATCGGGCCCAGCAGTGACACCATCGGGCCCAGCAGTGACAACATCGGTGCCCTAATGGTCTAGATGGACTCCATCAACCGAATAGTTACAAGCTGGGTTCTATCAGATTAGAAACATGGTGTTAGCATTTCATCAGAACATGAAGAAATTAAGTCTTCATTAAGACTTTGATCTTGTCTTCAAGACCAGCGGCAATCTTGAAAACACGTTTTCTCTCGTACAACCCTCTGCATTTATGTCAACTTTATTCACCATGTAATAAAAAAAACGAAAACAGGTTACTTTTGTTGTTGTCGATTGATATTTAAAGAAATATTTGACATACTTTAATTTAGTTAAATTTTGTAAATTTTCAATCTGATTTATTATATATATATATATATATATATATATATATATATATATATGTGTGTGTGTATAAAGGATATGATCGCGTGGTAAAACAATAACTAGTTTCAAAACATGTTATATATAAACAATAAACCAGTTCTAATCATCCCCCCACACCCCGAGCTATTGGCCATGACCGTTCACAAAAAGAATCTTTGTTCAGTTAAACTGATTTCCCTAAATGTCATGAGGACTTGAGAGGAAATAGAGTTAGTTGAAAGAATAGACACTAAATCCAAGCGAACATGTTAAAGTATCTTTTGAAAATAACACTTTAGCATTTTCTCAAATATAAAGGAAAAAAAAAGGAAACTTACTTACTTGCTAATATTGAATTAGCAGAATAGTTACAATAACATTATTTAAGTAGTTATAATGATAAAGACGAAAAACGCGAGAACTAATCTGGTGTGGGAACCTAGCCTGAATTGGGCTAATTATACTTAAAAAGAAGACATAAAAAACACGTAAAAAACAACGTTTTTGAGTATAAATCCTTTTTTTACGAGACATAACAAAAAGTATGTTCATTATAATACCCATCGCATAATCCAAAAATCCAAAATTTCATTTATAATGCGCACCGTGCGACAGATAGCATAAACATTTACAGATCTGGAATATATTTTTAAAAAGAATCGTCATTATAATACGCACCGAACCGCGTGATAAGAAAGTATTAAAAAGGTTGTTCAATATAATACACACCGCAACAATAGCACAAATATTTACAAGCTACATAGAGATACATAGAGATAATCTAAAATGCATTAATTTATTTACATTACATTTGATCGTTTTGAAATTTTAATAGATCATTTTTATTGTCGGCACGAGTCTGCCTGCAAAATATCAGCTCGTTAGCAAACGGGGAAGTGGGAAAAAAATTGATCCAAAGTTTTTTCGGTAAAAAATCAAGCAATCAAGCAGATTCACGAGTTAATAGAAAGAACTAAATAAGAAAAACCCGTAAAAAACCAAGTTTTTGACTATAAATCCTTTATGTACGAGAAGTAATTAAAAGAATGTTCATTATAATACGCAGCGCCAGACCATCCAGAAATACAAAATTGCAGTTGTGTCGTAAAACATGTTTAATATAATGCGCACCGATCAGGAATATGTTTATAAAAAGAGCTGTCAATAAAATACGCACCTTATTGCGCGACAGAAAGGTTGTTCAATATAATACGCACCGCGACGCTCTATCTCAAAAAATAGCATGATACATAGGAATAAATAAAATAATCTAAAAAATCAATAATTTAATTACGGTCCATGCGATCGATCTGAAATTTGGATACATTGTTTTTATCATCGGTACAAAACTGCCTGCAAAATTTCAGCTCGCTATCTTGCGAGCAAGTGGGTTAAAAAATCGATCAAAAGTTTTGGCGACAAGCAAGCAAGCAAGGGCGGTCGGTCGGTCGGCCGCAGACACCACGAGTTAATATAACGGATTTAAAAATGGGAATAACTTATATTGAATAAAAAAACATTCATAAATTAAAAAAAACAAACATGTAATGCAGTGCATTCCACACAAGTTACTTAACCAACAGTTGTATTGGGAGTCTGTAAATTATCAATTTAAAAAAAAACCTAAATTTTCGGTGCAGATGTAAATTTTAAAAATCTAATTATTTTCGGAGCGCACTTCCTATTTTATTAATAATTCAGCATCAAAGTTCACGGAAATGTTGACGTCCTCGTAAGTGAAACTCCTGATTTCTTACCTCTTTTATTTCACCACAGCATCCTGACTTAAATTCTGTTGATTGTGAGAGCCGAGAATAACAGAGACATTTATCATTGGGATGATGTTGATCAGCTGGTGGTTTCCTAATCTTCTTGGTCAGAGCAGGTTAAACGCTAGAACCCAATGTGAAGACTTAACGATGCAGAATTTTACATTGAATCCTATGAAGAAGACATAATATTACAGAACTGAACTTGGAAGTTCACTTTGAAGACTTAACGATGCAGAATTTTAACATTGAATCCTATGAAGAAGACATAATATTACAGAACTGAACTTGGAAGTTCACTTTGAAGACTTAACGATGCAGAATTTTAACATTGAATCCTATGAAGAAGACATAATATTACAGAACTGAACTTGGAAGTTCACTTTGAAGACCTAAAGATACAGACGACCAAACTGAAGTCCGTTTTGAAGATCAAAGGATCAGACTTCATACCATAAGTCCAATTTGAAGATAAAAGGATAAGACTTCATACCATAAGTCCAATTTGAAGATAAAAGGGATAAGACTTCATACCATAAGTCCAATTTGAAGATAAAAGGATAAGACTTCATACCATAAGTCCAATTTGAAGATAAAAGGATAAGACTTCATACCATAAGTCCAATTTGAAGATAAAAGGATAAGACTTCATACCATAAGTCCAATTTGAAGATAAAAGGATAAGACTTCATACCATAAGTCCAATTTGAAGATAAAAGGATCAGACTTCATACCATAAAGTCCAATTTGAAGATAAAAGGATAAGACTTCATACCATAAGTCCAATTTGAAGATAAAAGGATAAGACTTCATACCATAAGTCCAATTTGAAGATAAAAGGAACAGACTTCATACCATAAGTCCAATTTGAAGATAAAAGGAACAAACTGCATACCATATGTCCAATTTGAAGATAAAAGGAACAGACTTCATACCATAAGTCCAATTTGAAGATAAAAGGAACAGACTTCATACCATAAGTCCAATTTGAAGATAAAAGGAACAGACTTCATACTATAAGTCCAATTTGAAGATAAAAGGAACAGACTTCATAATATAAGTCCAATTTGAAGATAAAAGGAACAGACTTCATACTATAAGTCCATTTTGAAGAGCAAAGGACCAGAGTTCATACCATTAGTCCCATTTGAAGACCCAGCGCGATAGATTTCAAACTCCGACTCTCGTTTTGAATGTTATGTGACAGCAGACTTCCAACATTGAAACCAATGTTGACCTTTGAAAGTGCAGAGTCTAAAAACATATCCTGAAGAATGAAACTAAAATACTGCTTGAGAATAAAATTAAAGACACATATTATACGTGCATCATACCGTCTCCTTTTCTTTCTGCGACTGGAGGCTATAACATGAAAGGTGTATATTGTAAGTTATTCATTTCTTGTATGGAATTTATATACTGCCCATGACCACATCATAGAAATTACCTCTACAGATGTTTCGGTTTTTCAGGAATTTATTTAATAAATGATAATAACAGCTAATCCAGTATTTAAATATCGCATCCTTAATGAAACCGCCCCCCCCCTGTTGAGCACAAACTAAGCACTGCAGATATTGCCTTTATAGTCGAGATGTTTAATGAAATAGTACAATGTAGAATATTTTGGAGCAAAATGCTTACAGTTGTGACATCGTCTGTGTAATATACAGTCATTATAATTCACAATGAGGCGTTTTTGAAATATTGCTGGTGGTGAGTTCATAAGCCTGTTTGAAAGGACTTAAGATAAACCCAATTTAAGTTATAGTATATTTACACTTTTGGTCCATATTAAAAGAAAACACCATTGGGAGCTCTTAAAGTTAGTTTATATTTCCACCATTCTCTAGTTTAAGCTTTCAATGTTTTAGAGAAGAAAAAGGACAATAAATTATTTTTTTTTCTTTAAAAAAATCTTTAAGGTCTGAATTTTCTTGAGTTATGTTTCATGTCAACTGAAAGTTTAAAGAGTTTAAGCATGCAAGACATATCGATAGCCACCAGTTCGCATGTGTGTATCAAAGATATGCCACATCTTGGGAAATGTAGATCACAGAGTCAATTTACTTTTTTTTTATTCAGTACTCAAAACTTGAAGCAAAATGTCATGTAATATTCATTTTAAAAAAAGTTGCAAATCCGAAAAAAATTCGAGGTAATACCTCTATTGTAAATATATCCTCCATCTAGGAGTATTTGTTTATCTTAGATGAGTTTTTGTACATAATCTTTAAAATTTAAAGATTATGTACAAAAACTCATCTAAGATAAACAAATACTCCTAGTCACTCTTTACATAATTTCAAGTCGAATTGTTTAGAAATGTATTAATCACCCAGCACCCAGAATTCAGAGTGACAACAAACAAGCAAACCGAATCGAAACTGTACAGGGCCGACATCATAAATGTCTCTGAATAATAGTCAATGTTAAGTTGTCGTAAACTTAATCCTAACCCGCAAATCCAACCCTAATCCTAGCCCTAACCTTAATCCCAAACCCAATCCTAACCATAAATCCAACCCTAATCCTAACCCTAAACTTAATCCAAAGCCTAATCCTAACCCTAACCTTAAAAAAAACATAATCCTAACTCTAAACCCAACTCTAATCCTAACCCAAACCCAACCATAATCCTAATCCTAACCATAATCACAAAACCCAACCATATTCCTGCCCCTAAACCCAACCCCAATCCTGACCTTTACCCAACACTATTCCTAACCCTAAACCCGACCCTAATCCCTAACCGAAAACCAATCCTAATCCTAACCCCTAAACCTGACCCTAATCCCTAACAAAACCCCAACCCATATCAAAACCCTAAGCCCCTTGGCACGTCATTCTCTAGTCTACTTGTTTGTTTTGAAAGTTGCGTTTGATTGGAAGCTTTGAAGTGTATACTTATTACATGAAGTTATCTTTACTAGATTTAATGCTTCAAGAAATACATTGCCAATTTAATCAAGACGGATAGGATAAACCATTGTTTGCCCTTCTCTGACAGCCTCTAGTGTTTGCTAAAAAATTGTTCAAATTGTTTGTTTTTTAAATATTGTATTCATTTGTATTTGATATTTTCATTTTTTCGTGGTGGACACAATTAAACATAACCATTTAAAAAAAAATTAGATTTGATGACATTCTGTGGCGTTTATCTATGAGGTATGAGTCTAATATTATTCCATTGCACTCCCATTATTTGGTACCGTTATTTTATAAAATTACTTCACTAGAGTGGATAATAAATAAAAAAAACTTCTTATTTTTACAAACTTTATACATCTGCACTATGGCCCGAATTGATTTCTTCCTAATTTATCTTATCAATTTGTTGTTGCTTTTTTCTTTGGGGTATGGGGATTGCTTTTTCTTGCTATTGTACTTCCAGAGTTTTTAACGAACAGTTGGGGGGTTACTCTATACGCGAAGAAAGTCGGGAGTGCAGCTTTCTAAGCATTGCAGTCAAAGTTTAAATTCCCAGATAATACCAAAGGCTTAGCGTCAATTATTACTTAATGTTTTCATTTTCAGTGTAATTGGTTTTAATGAGGGAAGTGTTTAAAAACCCTGTGGGAGGGGGGTAGGGGGGAAATTTCGTTCCATCCTCTATCTCATATAGAAAGTGGTTGTTCCCTCCTCACTCTCTTGGTGTACACGCCCCTGCAGTTAAGTCTGCTCACACCTTCTATCTCTCTATTGGACGCCCCTGCGATTAGTCGTTTACACCCTTCTCTCTGGAGGTAAGTCTGTCTACACGTTATATCTTTCTATGGGATGCCCCTGCGAGTAGTCTGTTTACTCTTTCCAACTCTCTATGGGACGCCCACTGCAGGCAAGTCTATTGACACCTTCTATCTCTTTATGTGACGCCCCTACGGGTAAGTCTGTTTACACCTTCAGTCGCTCTAAAAGACGCCCCTGTTTATCGGGCTTATTTGAAATTGACGCCCTTGTTGTTTGAACCCACGACCCGAGTCTGTCATTCTCTAGATACTATCTTAGAACTCACGCATCATTTCGTTTAAATAACCGGTCCGCTAGTGACTGGCGTTTTACCGCGAGCTTCGTTGTTTTGTCAGCTTAGATAATAAACTCCGTTCTTAAAACAAGCTGCAGCGCACATACTTAAAAGAAGAACGTGGTACAAAAAAAAATATTCGTCCGGAAATTAGCATGGATTACGATAAAATATGCAATTTTGTTATGTCTTTTCACCACTAATATTTTTGTTAGTAACTTTATGGAGCTTATTTTTAGCCTCAGGACTTTATACGTTCTATAAAGGCTGACAAATTTCTTCATTGCAGTTGTCTTCATTCTAGATCGTTTATTTAAAATTGGTAAGTTCACTTATTTATTTCAGTTTATATGAGTTTATAGGGCTGGTTAATTGTACACATTTATAAAAGCATTGTATTTAAAGTATTTTGCATTTTTTTCAGTGGTGCGTTTTAAAAAGTACTAATCATTTTAATTTACATATTATTAAATTGAAAATATTAGTGTCCTGTTTGAACGATATATGAATCCATTTATTGGTTTTCCATTTTAATATTATTAATTTAAAATTTATGTTTCTAAATTAGAAAATTTAAAAAAACAACTAAAATTAATTGAAATACCAATTAAAAGACACCCAAAAATTTAATGTCTTTTAAATTTTGTATTTAATCGTTAGATGAGTACTCTGAAATAATTTTTAAATTCCCCACTAATAGCTGACTGAGTAGTTGAAATATGTATCTGTATTTACATTAAAATTTAAACGTCATTAAACATCGAAACTATATACATCGAAATGGATGACACAATGAGCTATTAAATTTGTACACAATATTCTACAGCTTCACACTTCGAAGGATTAATGGGACGCCATTTGCAGTTAAGGCTTTAAATTATTTGAGTACTTTTATTGTATCGGTACGTTGGTCGCATGTCTTATCAGAACGTAGGGTACAATAATCCTCTGTACAGAGCAGCGTCTGTTATAGATGAGATACGATAAGATAAAATATAAGATTTGAGCACAATCCTTGTGTTAATTTAGGCATAACGCGCTTCCGAAAAAAGACGAACGGAATGAACAATTCTGAGATTTACCCGAGCAAATTTAATGAATAGTGAAATATGATTTTCTAGTTTGCGGGATGTAATTAAGTATTGTAATCTTTATTGCGTATCGAGAATTTAAACTTAGTTTAGAATAGTTTTAAAAATACAAATTACTAAAAGAAAGTTTTAATGAAGATACGTTTTAAAAAATAATTAAAAACAAATTAACATTAAATTTTAAAAATATACGACATTGTGTATAAGAAAAGTTCAAGTTGCTCTACTTTTTGTTATAAGATTATCGTTGTGATCAAGCGATTTTATTCCATAACTCCAGCCAGCTGTTTTGTTTATAAACTGGAAATATAAGAAAACTCGTTTCAGAAGTCACCTAGGTAATATGAACATTTAAATGTCGCTCATGATTTTTAAAAAAAAAGAATTAAAAGGATTGCATGTATGGAACTTTTTTTCCCTTTTGTTAGAAAAATTAAATCTGCCGGACTCCAATTCTGTAAAAATAACCGGAAAAAATAATTAAATGATCTGTGAACTTTTATAACAAGATGTCAGCAGTCAGCACAACCCATGTGTTCATTTTATTTTTAAAATTCGCGCGTGGAATGGGTTGCCTAAAGAAACCAGGAAAACCAACACTACTTTTAAAACTGTAATGAGAATGCAGGACTAGACACAAACCACAGATAAGCGTAGGACGCAATAATCTTCTGTATATAAGGAAAGTCTGTAACAGATAAGATAAGATAACAAGAGTTGCTGCCAATGGAGGTTAACTAGTATTTTGATCAATATATTTTTTTAAACAAAGCGAACTACCAAAAGATTTATTGGCCCTTCATTCCGACTCTGTTACGCTACTCAATCCGTCAATGGAACCACTTAAACACAGACATTACAAATTCTTGGTTAATTTACTATCTCAAAGTCATTACAGACATTACATATAATTTGTCCGTGCTCAACTTTGTAATAACACACACCAGACGAGTTTATTTTGTGCATATTTTGACTGCTTATATTACTATCCCTAGCTGACTGCCAACCACATCATAAATGTATCACAAGCTAATTGTCACCCTGCTATTACTATGCCTTGGATACTCCTGGGGTAAGTTTGCTTCATTCCCCTCTCCCCTTTTTAAAATTGGTGCTATCTCTCTGAATGCAATGGGAAACGCAATAATTGTATCGTCAAAAAAAGGTATATTATATATATATATATATAAATATATATATTTATATAACATACATATATATATATATATATATATATATATATATATATATATATATATATATATATATATATATATATATATATATATATATATATATATATATATATATATATATATTATATATTGATCAGGGTTAATTTTGCTATAATGAATTTGTTATTATCGGCGGTCACATTGTTTCGCTACGATTTCTGCTCTTTGGTTGAACGAGTGTTGTGTAGTTATAATTATATCTGTAAAGTCATTGACGTTTTCATCTCATACAGCACACAATCGACTGCTTTCTCGTGAATTTGTTTTACTATAACTAACATAGATATGTACATTTAAATACGGTGAAATACATTTAACAAGAAAACGCTTACGAAGAAATTTAGAAATACAACACAAAAGATAACTTAACACAACCCTCCGATAGACATAAGGATAAAACATATTTCTTATTCCGTATGCAATAGCAAACACATACAAATTCTCGTTCTTCACGTCCGGAATTCGCGCGTGGAATGGGTTGCCTGAAGAAACCAGGAAAACCAAAACTTTATCAACATTTAAAACTCTAATAAGAATGCAGGTCTAGACACAAAAAATAAGCATAGGACGCAATCAATTTCTGTATAGAAGAAGCGTCTGTAACAGATAAGATAAGAACACAAAATATTAAAACGTTCCCGACAAGTATATAAATTTATTTACCTTTTAAAAAAAAATTAATTAACATTAAATCCTTTTAACACAAAAAAAATATTTCAGTCCCCTTAATTTCGTGTTAAAGTTTTTTCACTGTATTTCCAAAACATGTCATATCAATTTCAGTAATTGAGTTACATTGTAGTTAAACGAAGATTTCCAGAGAAATTCATCACATGTTATATAAGAAATTCACCTAAATAAATTTATCAAAAGTACGATCTTCAGAACTCAACATCAATTACTAATTTCATTTTTTTTTAAAACAACCGGGACGCTTTGCTATATTTTTTTTCTCAATCCTTTAAACAAATTTAAACTGAGTTTTACAATTTTTTCAAGTGGTTGATTTTCTTTCAGTTAGCTGTGACAACAGCAGGGGTAGAAAAGGCAGTAGAGGCGGGAAGAAAGACTGTCCTAAAGCCTGTACTAGGGAGTACCGACCTGTGTGTGACACAGACGGCAAGACTTACCTGAACATCTGTGTGCTCAAGGCTTTGAACTGCTTGCGCCCCAGGCGTCAGGAGATCACCTTCGCGTACAACGGAGTGTGCAGAAAAATGACAACTCGGTCCCCGACCACAACAACAACACAACCCATTCCTTCAGTTGCAGATTCTCCTTCAGTTGCAGATTCTCCTTCAGTTGCAGATTCTCCTTCAGTTGCAGATTCTCCTTCAGTTGCAGATTCTCCTTCAGTTGCAGATTCTCCTTCAGTTGCAGATTCTCCTTCAGTTGCAGACTCTCCTTCAGTTGCAGATTCTCCTTCAGTTGCAGATTCTCCTTCAGTTGCAGATTCTCCTTCAGTTGCAGATTCTCCTTCAGTTGCAGATTCTCCTTCAGTTGCAGATTCTCCTTCAGTTGCAGATTCTCCTTCAGTTGCAGATTCTCCTTCAGTTGCAGATTCTCCTTCAGTTGCAGATTCTCCTTCAGTTGCAGATTCTCCTTCAGTTTGCAGATTCTCCTTCAGTTGCAGATTCTCCTTCAGTTGCAGATTCTCCTTCAGTTGCAGATTCTCCTTCAGTTGCAGATTCTCCTTCAGTTGCAGATTCTCCTTCAGTTGCAGATTCTCCTTCAGTTGCAGATTCTCCTTCAGTTGCAGATTCTCCTTCAGTTGCAGATTCTCCTTCAGTTGCAGATTCTCCTTCAGTTGCAGATTCTCCTTCAGTTTGCAGATTCTCCTTCAGTTGCAGATTCTCCTTCAGTTGCAGATTCTCCCTCAGTTGCAGATTCTCCTTCAGTTGCAGATTCTCCTTCAGTTGCAGATTCTCCTTCAGTTGCAGGTTCTCCTTAAGTTATAGCTTCTCCTTCAGTTATAGCTGCTCCTTCAGTTCCTGTTTTTCCTTCAGTTCCAGTTTCTCCTTCAGTTCCAGATTCTCCTGCAAATTAAATTCCTTAAGGTCCAACTTCTTCTCTAGGACCTTAATTTCCTTGTTCAAGTCTCGAATCTCCACACGCTCCTTAATTGGAATTCTAACATTTCTTGAGGACTGTGCATTCCTCTCTATAGCGCACAACCACAATCTTGTCAACAATGACGTATTCAAACATGGAGCACAAAAAAATCAATGAACCAATCAGAAATGATTAAAAGGAATTGAAATTATGTATTGATTGTTTGTCATTAGATTGTTTGTTGTTATTCCCTGTCAGTAAAATCTTGTCTTGCTATATGTCATATTTAATTTAACATACTTTAGGTATTTGTCTTTCATTGATCGTTTGTAATTGGTAGCTGTTTTCAGAAATTTAAAAAAGGATTGTTATAAAAATTCAAGCAATTTAGCTAAAAAGTATGAGGAATCTATAATACGCCAAATAAAGGGTTTCACAGGTATGATCAAAATCTATAAACAAAAATTGATGTTATAAAATTACGTGGCGAGAAGTTTATAAGGGATTTTTAAAAAATACTTCTATGTTTTTATGGATTAAAATGTCAGAAATAAGTCAATACAAATTTAAATATTTAATGGGACTACGAAATAGCCAATTTCTTATTTACAGTTATCGAAGTTAGGGTTTTTTTAAACGTCAAAACGTGCATACTCCGGGGGTGGGGGTGGGGGCTTTTTTTGAAATATCTCAACTAAATCCCCTGACGATGAACGTTTTTAGCACTTAAGACTTAGCCATTTCTACACAGAATATTATTGCGTCCACAGACCTTGTCGGTCTTTTGGAAAGTGACGCAGCATTCACAGGCCACGGCTTTGAGGGCTCCACGCTATTCCCAGCCGCCTTTGTTTCACTAACTAGTGTCAGGTACCCCCATTCGGAGCTGGGGTGGAGTTAGGAACACACTTGCCCCATGGGAACAAATTCTTGCCTTCGCGGATATTCAAACCCATGACCATCGCTTTAGCCAGCTAATCGCACATCCCAATCGAGCTTCAAACTTCTTTAGCTGTATACCTTAGCATCTCTGAGCCTGCACTTCGCTGGTTTAAATCTTAGCTGTTCGACATAACATAGCATCTAGTGTTAAATCAATATCGACTAAGAAAACTGTCCAAGCCCATGTTGTACCTGAAAAAAAACCGAGATGCAAAAATAGATGCGTGATCGAAACAGTAAAGTAAAGCTTTTTAAATTGGGTAATACATATTCACACTGTGTTAGTCAAAAAATAAAGCTTTAATTTGTATCCAAGTCATTTCCAAGTCATTTAGAGAATGCAAAGACAAAAAACAAAGACAAAAACAAAAACAAAGACAAAAACAAAGACAAAAACAAAGACAAAAACAAAGACAAAAACAAAGACAAAAACAAAGACAAAAACAAAGACAAAAACAAAAACAAAAACAAAGACAAAAACAAAGACAAAAACAAAGACAAAAACAAAGACAAAAACAAAGACAAAAACAAAGACAAAAACAAAGACAAAAACAAAGACAAAAACAAAGACAAAAACAAAGACAAAAACAAAGACAAAAACAAAGACAAAAACAAAGACAAAAACAAAGATCAATAGTAACGTGAGCATGTCGTCTCGACGATTGAGAAATAACAATTTACAAGAACCCATCGTCATCATCAGCAGCAGATAAAAGGGTTTGAATGGCCATTGTGTTGTTGCGAAAATACCAGCAACTTTTTAGGATTTGGCGGGGGGCTGTGATTCGAAACATGTTAGGAACAAACTTTAAAAAAGTTAATATACCTGTCTATAATTCAACCGAAATATCAAAACAATTTTTTCGATTGTCAATTGTCAACCCATCAGATTTATGTAAATGTTTTGAATACATCATTACTTGCCTTTTGATGAAATTTCGCGTCATGGCATGTCCTTTGAAAGATCATTGGTTCATGATTTTAACGAATTATACTTTCATTTGTGCATGGAGCTAGTAGTTGCTATTGGGCTATCAATGAGAAAACCTATACCACTTTATTATAGACTTTTGAATCAACCCTGTGAAAGGAATATTGACCATCTATAGGCTTTTAGTTCTACAAGTCTACAAGTTAATTACTTACACAACTTACGTGTCAATCGAGACGTATTGACCACTTGTGGGCAGGGGAAGTTATCCTGGGCTAGGGTAACCCGTGTTTCTGAATGCGTGAAGATATGCGAGTGTTTCTTTGAAAGAACTGTGTGAAAATGACTTCATGCAGTTTACAGGCGTATTTGATGTGTGCGTCTTATTTATCTGTTCGTAAGCTGCACAAAAATACATTAATTAGCTGTTGAACATTCCCATTTAGATTGTTCAGTGGAGTTACTTTTCTTGTTGGATCTAAGTGAAAGTTTTCACAACAAACTAAGACAGTTAAAAGATTGTTTTTAAATATCAGATTACAATAAAACAAAAGTAGTAAATGTGCAAATGGATGGCAAATGAGATTAGAGAGAAAAA
The DNA here is from genome assembly GCA_944989445.1 of Ampullaceana balthica. Classification (NCBI taxonomy): domain Eukaryota; kingdom Metazoa; phylum Mollusca; class Gastropoda; family Lymnaeidae; genus Ampullaceana; species Ampullaceana balthica. Next base: position 32,527 of record CALYLW010002484.1, read on the forward strand.
AAAATTACGATTTGTAAAGCTTAGATATGCAGACCCACCCTCAACAAATGGTGTAGTGGCGACATTGTGGATCACTTGGTTCACTTTATATGTCTTTAAGGCACAACGTATTTCAACCTATTAATACGTTCTTGCAATAATTACTCATTTTATTTTCAAATTCTTTTGTATACTCTCAAATATTTTGTTTTCATGAGTATATCGAAACTTTCCATAAGAAATACAATGGGACTAATGATTGTAATAATTGTGATGAATTTTTGTTTGAAAGGTGAGTAACTCAAGTACGTGTACATTACTGGTTGGCTTTAAACTTTTAAAAAAAAGTTATTGACAAGGCCTATGCGTATCCATTATGGCATATAACGCGTTGACGTTTACTCATCGTGTTGCTGTTGTATAATGTTCGCATTTAATATAAATTGAACATATTTTAGCCATTAACTTGCTGGTTGGATTCATAAATTTAAATACATGTATGATACATTAACTTAACTTTAATATTAAGCATTTTAAAAGCCATTTCAGGTAGCTACCCATGTCAATTGTTGGTCAGACACTAAGTTAATTTTCTGTGGAAGTTTTTTGTAATCACCATCTGCTCACTCCCCCCTCCCCCCCCCCACTACTTAGCACAAACTAGCCCCATTGAAGCTCAACCATGTCCGAAGTTCTGTCCAGAGGGCTACCAGCCTGTTTGCGGGACTGACCACGTTTCATACAACAACTGGTGCCTCCTGGCAGCGGTCAGCTGTCGGACACCCGACGGGGTTCAGATAGACGTCGTCCACGCAGGTGACTGCTACGTTCGGAGATGTCCGTGGACGTGCGACCAGTTCGACTCTCCTGTTTGCGGAAGTGACGGCATCACCTACAGAAACGTCTGCGAGTTGGAGAAAACCAGCTGCTCGAGCTCTCCGGCGAGGGCCGTAGTCCTGAAGCACGAAGGGGGCTGCTCGAGGGACTGGTGCAAGAAGCCGTGTCCGAGATCATACCGACCAGTCTGCGGGTCAAACAACGTCACGTACGTCAACGAATGTGCCCTGAGGGTGTACAACTGCAACGCGACTTTTGAGAACCCCGTCACTGTGTGGTACGAGGAGGCGTGCCGAGACGTGGGCTGCGACAGGCCGTGCCCTTTGACCCTTCGACCCTCGTGCGGGACGGACGGGGTCACCTACCCTAACTCGTGCGCCTTGGAGGAAGCGCTCTGCCGCAACAAAACCGAGCTGTCGTACGAGGGCGTTTGCAATAAGACGGATCCAATCTGCCCCATCCCGTGTACACTCAGGTGGTCTCCCGTGTGTGGTAACGACGGAGTGACGTACCCGAGTCCGTGTTACATGGAGGCAGAAAACTGCTATAGAGATGAAGCTGAAAGGGTCAAGCTAAAACACGAAGGACTTTGCGGGAGCCAGAAACTCAAATGCCCATTGGGCTGCACTGACATCTACCAGCCTGTGTGTGGGAGTGACAACGCGACTTACAACAGCGCGTGTCTACTCGAGCAGGAAAACTGTGACAAACGCAAACAACAAGTTAAAATTGTTAAAGCCGGCTTATGCGATTAGTGTAAATAATAAAAATGTTGGGATGATTACGTCATTTAATGTTGTTTTTGCATTTTTTGTTTTGGTCACATAACCTCGTGGTTGTAGGGGTTCTAATGTTTTCATTAGAACTTTCTCGGGGCTTGGTAGACCTTGGCGGCACCCATCTCGTCTCCAAGTCAGCGGATGACTTTTTCCTAGCAATAGTCATTCATCAACATTTTTATTGTGGCTTTAACTTGGGCTAGATCCCACGTCCCTCAGCTTGTGAGGTGAGCACACTATTGACTTCTTATCCATCCGTTTTTGCTTAAGTTAGATATACATTTTCATAATTAATTAATATTAAATTTGAAATTGTTTTGTTTCTTAATGCGAATGATACACTGTATGTTATTGTTATAAAGTAAATAACAATTTTTTTTTAAATACGGAAAGAATTGGTTGCTGGAAGACATTAAAAATATCGCGAATGTCTTAAAGCCTATTAGTAATTTTATCTCTTTAATTATGGCCAAGACCTTGTGGACATTTTAATGAGCTCTATCAAGCAATATTTTAAATTTGTTTATTTAAATAACAAAACAAAAAAAACGACCAAAAAAAATAATAAAAAAATAAATCGTTAAGCACTAAGCTGCCAATCAAGTTGTTAAATAGGTCATTGTTTGACTAGAATGACATCAATGTATAATACCGCATCGTCAAATAAATTAATTTTAAAAACCCGTAAAAAACAAGTTTTTTTACTAAATCCTGTATGTACGAGACGTAACTAAAAGAATGTTCATTATAATACGCAGCGCAAGACCATCCAAAAAACAAACAAAATTGTAGTTGTGTCGTAAAACAGGTTTAATATAATGCGCACCGATCAGGAATATGTTTATGAAAAGCGTTGTCAATAAAATACGCACCTTATTGCGCGACAGAAAGGTTGTTCACTATAATACGCACCGCGACGCTCTATCTCAAAAAATAACATGATACATAGGAATAAAAAAAATAATCTAAAAAATCAATAATTTAATTACGGTACATGCGATCGATCTGAAATGTTGATACATAGTTTTTATCATTGTCACCAAACTGCCTGATAAATTTCAGCTCTCTAGCTTACGAGGAAGTGGGTTAAAAATTGATCCAAAGTTTTGGCGACAAGCAATCAAGGGTGCAGACACCACGAGTTAATATAAAGGATTTTAAAAAAGTAAAGATGCAACAATTTTGTGTACACTAGAAAGTATCATTTATGTCTGTGTTTCAAATTATAATTTTAATTTTTTTATTTTAACGTTTACAAAATAATAGTGATAAATAAAATGTAAAACAAAAATGCAATACAAATCATGATATTTGTTTCTTTTAATTTCTTTTCTCCTTAACAAAAGAATGTGTGACTTGCGTCTTAAAGTTGAAGGCTTCGTGCACACGTTTTTTAAATCTTTGTAAAAAAAAATTCGAATAATTGATTTATTTTTTAATTTTTTAAAATGGTTTTGTTTCTATAATGTATTACCACACTATATTTAAGTGAAAATTATTTAACTAACCGTTTATAGCATAATATTTCATTTTCTTGTGTTAGACTTATAGCAAATTATCTTTCCAGGCATGAAGTTCATTTTAAGTTTTGAAGACATAATTGAATAATTAAATTGTAAGGCAAGGGTCGGGAAAATTTTTTTCTGAGAGAGCCATAAACACCACATATTTTGAAAAGTAATTCTGTTAGAGCGATACATTATGTTTAAAACAAAAAATTCAGGTGAATCTGTGCATTTTGTGTAATTTCATCACTAAAAAACAAACCCGTAAAAACAAAGTTTTCTACTATAAATCCCTTATATTTTAGTCATAATTAAAAGTATTGATTATGTTTCAACGCCACAAATATTTACGGACTGACACCGAGTGATGTCCCCTGTCTTTTAACGGGGGATGGGTCGCGAGGGGGTGTCGGCACGACGGTCGACGTCTAAGCGTCAACTCAAACTCACGTGGAAAAAAACAATAACAAACCGTGAATTTGAATTACATACCTCATATTAGGATAAACTAAAAATGCATTAATTTAATTACGGTACGTTCGATCGATCTGAAATTTTGATACGATGCATTGTTAGGTCAGACGGGCCCGTGTGCCAAATTTCAGCTCGATTGGATCACGGAAAGTGAGTCATTTTTGACTTTTCTTTTTCCGCCCGCCCGCCCAAGACAGAGATGATGAGATGACCGGCCGCGAAGTTAATATAAGGGATTTAATAAAACAAACCCGTAAAAACAAAGTTTTTGACTATAAATCCCTTATATATGAGACATAACTAACAGTATTGATTATTTTCAAACGCTACAAACATTGACAGACTGACACCGAGTGATGTCCCTTGTCTTTAATAAATGGGGGTGGGACGTGAGGGGGTGTCGGCACGACGGTCGGCGTCAACTCAAACTCACGTGGAAGTGGAATAAAAAAAACAATAACAAACCGTGAATTTGAGTTACATACCTCATATAAGGATAAACTAAAAATGCATTAATTTAATTACGGTACGATCGATCGATCTGAATTTTTGATACGATGCATTGTTAGGTGAGTCGGGTCCGTGTGCCAAATTTCAGCTCGATCGGATCACTGGAAATGGGTCATTTTCGACTTCTTTTTTCCGCCCGCCCAGCCCAAGACAGAGATGATGAGATGACCGGCGGTGAAGTTAATATAAGGGATTTAAAAATACACTAATTATGTCTCAGAATTCTTTTTAATAACATTGTTATGCTATTTTTTATACGCAATTAATATGTGGATCAAAGAAGACTGACTAAACGTCTTTTGAAAAAAACAATATTACCAAACATTTGTCTGAGAGCCAGATGCAGCCATCAATAGAGTTACATCTGGCTCGCGAGCCATGGTTTCCCGACCCTTTGTATGATATATTGTTGGATCTAGAGTGAGGCTAAATCAACCTCAAAAATTTAAGGTTTCGTTATTTAAAGCAAAATACTTTTGTAATTTTACCCCCCCCCCTCCCTTTTTTTCCACCAACATTTATTAAAACATGAATTTATCGTTTAAATTTAAATTAATTTGATATTCATAAATTCGACATGAAAATCATTAAAATTAATTTCAACTTTAAAAACAAACTTTTAATAGTGAGGACCATTATGTAAATAAAGAATTGTGATTTTAACAGAGAAGTTATAGCTGCTAAATTTCGTAGTAATTACACATATGAAAATAAAATTATATGAATCGGAGGCTTTATTTAATTTAGTTTGCCGCTTCTAAAATATATTAGCCCCAATGATTTTTATGTTTTTGTGTTGACATTTAACCTAAGCTTTTTACCACCCAGCCGTTTCTCCGGCATTCGCCTCTGTAGGCCAAGGTAATTTCGGACTTTCCACATATGTGGGCGTTGAAGGTGCACTCGTTTGGATAGGTGGCGCCATCGCTGCCACACACAGGGTCATAAACCATCGTGCAGAAGGCAGGACAAGCCTGGGCGCTTCCCGCCGCTTGACACTCCCCGTTGGTGTAAGACCTGATATTGGTGTTTGCCGGCCGGCTGCAGTTGACGGCGTTAAGGTTACAGACGCTGGAGTACGTTACGTTGTCGCTTCCGCAAACAGGGGCGTAAATGGCCGGGCAGATCTGAGGGCAGTCGACGGTAACTCGCGTTGAGGTGCACTCCCCTTCATAAAATCCCCTGATCTTGGCATTGTTAGGCTTGCTGCAGTTTGCAGCTTTCAAATTGCAAAAACTGGCATAGGTGACATTGTCGCTGCCGCAGACAGGGGCGTATATTGCCGTGCAGATTCGAGGGCAGTCCGTGTTATCGGCGGGGACCGCGGCTGGAGTTTTACATTGGCCTTCGTAAGCGAGAAAGACTTTAGCATCCTCCGGCTTTCCACAATTCGACGAGTTCAGGTAGCAATGGCTTGCATACGTTACGCCATCACTTCCGCAAACAGGGGCGTAAATCTTGTAACACCTCATGTTACAATCAGACGATCGGGTGTTGGCGGTGCATTCCCCTTGGTATGCCTTCGTGATTTTGTCCGCGCCATTCTTCCCGCAGTTGGCTGCGTTCAGTGCGCACAAATTTCCGTAAGTTTTCCCGTCACTGCCGCACACTGGTGTGTAATCTAACGTGCAAAAACGTTGGGCATTCCTCTAGTGGTGCCGGATTAACATCAGCTGGACAAGGGCCGTCACTGGCAACTGAAACCTGACCGCTTCCCCTCCTCCTGCAGTTTTCCAAATTCAAGAAACAAAGATTCGCGTAGGTCTGGCCGTCATTCCCACAGACAGGTTGGTTTACCTCTGGGCAATTCTCCGAGCATCGATTCACCTCCTGGGGTAAGGTCGCTCCATTGCACTCCCCGTTGTAATCCAGACCAATAGTGACCCCCTGGGTGTTGCTGCATGCGGCCACTGTCAGCTCGCACGTGTTCTTGTAGGTGATGCCGTCTGTGCCGCAAACAGGGCTGTACAGTCTCGGACATGGTCGTCGGCAAACAATTCTACGCGATCGCCCTGGGAAAATCAAAACACGGAAAAAAACATTATTTTTGTTAAAATACAAGTAGTTTTAGTAGCCAAATATACATAAATAATTATTTAAAACGCATTTTAATGTTACATTTATTTATGTGTTGTGAGAAAAATTTACAGACATACACTCGATGTAAGAGCGCAATATTATTAAATGCATGAACATTTTTTTTCTTATGTTGGATTGAAAATGTGTTAAGCAAGTAATTATATAATACTACTACACTGTATTTAACTTTCCGATTTCAAGTTATCATACTCGATTTTGTTCTGATATTTTGAATACACAGAAACATTGAATTAATCGTGTACACTGACTTTCATTAGCAAACTAAAAAATGTTTTAGTTTATTTGTTTCGTTAAACTTTAACATCAGCAGATAAATAATTTAAAAACTAACCCAAATAGTTTTTAATATTGGTTGCAAATATTGATTGATTTCTCATGTAAAGCTGAATGGAAAAAAATATGGGGTCTGTAGGTCATTAAATACAATATAAAACCCATCGCCTGTTTTGGATTAAGAATAGTGTATGACAAAGTTAAATTTTTATCAAGAGTGTTAACTCATGCATATTTTAAAAAGTGTTAGCACACACCGTTAAATTTGATATAAAGTTGATCAAAAGTTGACTAAGTGTGCTTTAAAAAGTTGGTTGGTGTTTATACTAGTATCTAAACCGCTATTTAATACATGTTAGATTTAGTGCTGAGTTACGTCATAGCGGTCCTCAAACAGCATGTTTAGTGGTATCTTATATAAAAAAGAACTTTCAGTGGTGTTGGGATGGCAACGTGCGGGAACACATAACGTCCCACCGCCCCTCCCCCCCCCCACTCCATCTCTCCCACTGTAGCCAATGACGCATTCCCTTCAGTTTCAGAGAGTTGTGTTTTCAAGCGATTATTTTACAGGAATCGCTGAAAGCTCTTCTAAAGATTCTACACGCTGTCAAGTGTTAAGTGAAAATTGATGTCAAATCGCCCTTACCTTGAACAATGGCCATTAAACACAGAATGAGAATAGCACGAAACGTAAACTTGTTTATCATGATGGAGGGTGTCAGATATTTGGACCTACGGAAACCTGAGTAACAACAATAGTGTAATTAATAGGGAAATATAAAAAACAATTGCAAGAACTAAACAACTAAAGGAATTTAGCTGAAATAAAAATTATTACTTTTATCAAATAAAAATAATTACAACTAAATAAATTAGATGAATTTTTAAAAAAATCCCAATACTTATCTATTTAAAGGAAAGGTCGTTCGCGTGAGCTGAAAATCGGTAAACTGTTACTTAAAAGAACAAGAACGCGATCGATGGTCTCAGTTGACCTTACCATGCTACAACCCTAAACAAATATTGGTTAGTCGTGACGTCAGCGATTTGCGTTAATAGACCTGGGAAAGTGCGATTCAACGGACTTGTTTAGCAAACAGAGGATGTCTGCCTCCCACAGAGGATGTCTGCCTCTCACCACATGGGAGGACATAGAGGAAAGTTTATTTCACTATCTATAATCTATATCATAGTTGAGATGATATAACTTAATGTCATACAAATTGAATAGAGATCAACTAAGATATAATACTAGAATAATGCGATGAAACATAACATTGCATTACTTAATTAAATTATTTGAGAAAAAAGTGAAATAAGTTTATAAGATAAAACCTGTAAATATGTTCAATTACAATATTTGTAATATTTTTGTTCAGCGTAAAAAAGTTTTAAAAATAAATAAACATAAAAAAGTCTTTAGAAAAGGATAATAATTTAAAAAAAAACACACACAATTAAAGTCTCTAATTTTTATGCATCATTATAATGAATTTATCTACAGCATTAAACTTGACGATCTTGGAGTATTAGCCCTGCTATAAATGGTAAGGAGGCCTTTGAAACATATTATATTATTAGTTTTTAAAAATAATTACACTTCAAGGAATTCTAACATTTTTGTCGTCACTCAAGTAGGCTATTCCAATGATCATTGCTCAATTAAGTTTTAGTTTAACTAAAGTATTGAAATTACGCTAAATTTTGTCGTCTTACTTATACAATAACACTTACTAACAAAATATCAATCTCAATGTATCTTACCTCCTACAGAGACCTTCGCGTCTGAATCCCAATATACTCTCTACTATGTTCCCAGCGTTTCAATGGTGTTCCTTTATTGACACAAGTTCGGTAAACATTAGCATTGCATGTGGTTTACAACTAGGACGATTTGAAGTTTAAGTATCCAGCATGGGGTTACGTTAATCGCGTACATCTAAAGGCTCTAATGTTAAGGCTTAAGATGAATCAGAGATTCCTGTTTTATTTTTAATTCGCTGTCAACTTTAAACGTGTTACATATTTCTGACATTTTAAAAAAATCAATGCATAACAAAACGGTACAATACTGCAATAACAAAAGAATTAAGAGTGTATAGATTACATTTGTTATTTATGATTTACAAAAATCTTGGGAAAAACATTGAATGCAAACTTTAAATTGAAGAGCTTAGTGCTAAAAGTACTTTAGTAAAAACATACGCAATTTGACATAATCATATTTGAATTTTTGTTGTATTTTTGATAATAACATTTTAATTTCTAAGCTTTTTAATAAATTGGACCTAGGTTTGTAATTGTATTGTTTTCAGGTTGATAGATTGGTCTTAACCAGTCGTTCATAAGTATGGCTTTAAAATGTAACCGTTGTATTTCAAATCAAATTACATCTCAACGCCAAGGGGCAAAGCTCTCTTTAAGCGGTTTACTTAGCGCGTCATAGTTGAACGCATGTCTTTGGTATTCAATTTTTCTTTTGTTTGTAACACTTTTGAGTGTTTCACTTCTTCTTATGCGATTGACCCACAGAGCAAGGTGACAACAATTTTCTTGATACGAGGAACCGCATGATTGTTAAAACTAAATCCTAAATAGTTTTTTTAAAAAAAATGTTGAAAACATTTTTATTCTGGGTGGTAACCCTAGTTTGAAACAAATTTAACACAGGGTAATTATAAGGGAACAAAAATGTATCGAAAAATTTATTTTGTAGAAATTGAACTCTAAATGTATAATTTTTTTTCAAAACGACGACTTTGATTTTTTTTCCTTTCGTTTGTCACATGCAGATTGTGGAAAGATTGGAATTACAGTGCTAACCCGCACACACATAGAGATGATGCTGGGCCAAAAACCTGGGGCGGAACTGCTTCCCATATTATCGGCGCGGAAGTATTTTGATAAACACTTTTTTTTTCCTCGGTCTGTTGCGGACGGTGCGAAAAGAAATGTAACCGGCGCCAGCTGACACTAACCGCCAATACGTCAATGAATGGGTTGGGTTTTTTGTATGTTTACTGGTGTGATGTTGTTTGTGCTGAATGAGTTGTGATGTTTACTGGTGTGATGTTGTTTGTGCTGAATGAGTTGTGATGTTTACTGGTGTGATGTTGTTTGTGCTGAATGAGTTGTGATGTTTACTGGTGTGATGTTGTTTGTGCTGAATGAGTTGTGATGTTTACTGGTGTGATGTTGTTTGTGCTGAATGAGTTGTGATGTTTACTGGTGTGATGTTGTTTGTGCTGAATGAGTTGTGATGTTTACTGTTGTGATGTTGTTTGTGTTTACTGTGTGATGTTGTTTGATGTTTACTGTTGTGATGTTGTTTGTATGTTTACTGGTGTGATGTTGTTTGTATGTTTACTGGTGTGATGTTGTTTGTATGTTTACTGGTGTGATGTTGTTTGTATGTTTACTGGTGTGATGTTGTTTGTATGTTTACTGTTGTGATGTTGTTTGTATGTTTACTGTTGTGATGTTGTTTGTATGTTTACTGGTGTGATGTTGTTTGTATGTTTACTGGTGTGATGTTGTTTGTATGTTTACTGGTGTGATGTTGTTTGTATGTTTACTGGTGTGATGTTGTTTGTATGTTTACTGGTGTGATGTTGTTTGTATGTTTACTGGTGTGATGTTGTTTGTATGTTTACTGGTGTGATGTTGTTTGTATGTTTACTGGTGTGATGTTGTTTGTATGTTTACTGGTGTGATGTTGTTTGTATGTTTACTGGTGTGATGTTGTTTGTATGTTTACTGGTGTGATGTTGTTTGTATGTTTACTGGTGTGATGTTGTTTGTATGTTTACTGGTGTGATGTTGTTTGTATGTTTACTGGTGTGATGTTGTTTGTATGTTTACTGGTGTGATGTTGTTTGTATGTTTACTGGTGTGATGTTGTTTGTATGTTTACTGGTGTGATGTTGTTTGTATGTTTACTGGTGTGATGTTGTTTGTATGTTTACTGGTGTGATGTTGTTTGTATGTTTACTGGTGTGATGTTGTTTGTATGTTTACTGGTGTGATGTTGTTTGTATGTTTACTGGTGTGATGTTGTTTGTATGTTTACTGGTGTGATGTTGTTTGTATGTTTACTGGTGTGATGTTGTTTGTATGTTTACTGGTGTGATGTTGTTTGTATGTTTACTGGTGTGATGTTGTTTGTATGTTTACTGGTGTGATGTTGTTTGTATGTTTACTGGTGTGATGTTGTTTGTATGTTTACTGGTGTGATGTTGTTTGTATGTTTACTGGTGTGATGTTGTTTGTATGTTTACTGGTGTGATGTTGTTTGTATGTTTACTGGTGTGATGTTGTTTGTATGTTTACTGGTGTGATGTTGTTTGTATGTTTACTGGTGTGATGTTGTTTGTATGTTTACTGGTGTGATGTTGTTTGTATGTTTACTGGTGTGATGTTGTTTGTATGTTTACTGGTGTGATGTTGTTTGTATGTTTACTGGTGTGATGTTGTTTGTATGTTTACTGGTGTGATGTTGTTTGTATGTTTACTGGTGTGATGTTGTTTGTATGTTTACTGGTGTGATGTTGTTTGTATGTTTACTGGTGTGATGTTGTTTGTATGTTTACTGGTGTGATGTTGTTTGTATGTTTACTGGTGTGATGTTGTTTGTATGTTTACTGGTGTGATGTTGTTTGTATGTTTACTGGTGTGATGTTGTTTGTATGTTTACTGGTGTGATGTTGTTTGTATGTTTACTGGTGTGATGTTGTTTGTATGTTTACTGGTGTGATGTTGTTTGTATGTTTACTGGTGTGATGTTGTTTGTATGTTTACTGGTGTGATGTTGTTTGTATGTTTACTGGTGTGATGTTGTTTGTATGTTTACTGGTGTGATGTTGTTTGTATGTTTACTGGTGTGATGTTGTTTGTATGTTTACTGGTGTGATGTTGTTTGTATGTTTACTGGTGTGATGTTGTTTGTATGTTTACTGGTGTGATGTTGTTTGTATGTTTACTGGTGTGATGTTGTTTGTATGTTTACTGGTGTGATGTTGTTTGTATGTTTACTGGTGTGATGTTGTTTGTATGTTTACTGGTGTGATGTTGTTTGTATGTTTACTGGTGTGATGTTGTTTGTATGTTTACTGGTGTGATGTTGTTTGTATGTTTACTGGTGTGATGTTGTTTGTATGTTTACTGGTGTGATGTTGTTTGTATGTTTACTGGTGTGATGTTGTTTGTATGTTTACTGGTGTGATGTTGTTTGTATGTTTACTGGTGTGATGTTGTTTGTATGTTTACTGGTGTGATGTTGTTTGTATGTTTACTGGTGTGATGTTGTTTGTATGTTTACTGGTGTGATGTTGTTTGTATGTTTACTGGTGTGATGTTGTTTGTATGTTTACTGGTGTGATGTTGTTTGTATGTTTACTGGTGTGATGTTGTTTGTATGTTTACTGGTGTGATGTTGTTTGTATGTTTACTGGTGTGATGTTGTTTGTATGTTTACTGGTGTGATGTTGTTTGTATGTTTACTGGTGTGATGTTGTTTGTATGTTTACTGGTGTGATGTTGTTTGTATGTTTACTGGTGTGATGTTGTTTGTATGTTTACTGGTGTGATGTTGTTTGTATGTTTACTGGTGTGATGTTGTTTGTATGTTTACTGGTGTGATGTTGTTTGTATGTTTACTGGTGTGATGTTGTTTGTATGTTTACTGGTGTGATGTTGTTTGTATGTTTACTGGTGTGATGTTGTTTGTATGTTTACTGGTGTGATGTTGTTTGTATGTTTACTGGTGTGATGTTGTTTGTATGTTTACTGGTGTGATGTTGTTTGTATGTTTACTGGTGTGATGTTGTTTGTATGTTTACTGGTGTGATGTTGTTTGTATGTTTACTGGTGTGATGTTGTTTGTATGTTTACTGGTGTGATGTTGTTTGTATGTTTACTGGTGTGATGTTGTTTGTATGTTTACTGGTGTGATGTTGTTTGTATGTTTACTGGTGTGATGTTGTTTGTATGTTTACTGGTGTGATGTTGTTTGTATGTTTACTGGTGTGATGTTGTTTGTATGTTTACTGGTGTGATGTTGTTTGTATGTTTACTGGTGTGATGTTGTTTGTATGTTTACTGGTGTGATGTTGTTTGTATGTTTACTGGTGTGATGTTGTTTGTATGTTTACTGGTGTGATGTTGTTTGTATGTTTACTGGTGTGATGTTGTTTGTATGTTTACTGGTGTGATGTTGTTTGTATGTTTACTGGTGTGATGTTGTTTGTATGTTTACTGGTGTGATGTTGTTTGTATGTTTACTGGTGTGATGTTGTTTGTATGTTTACTGGTGTGATGTTGTTTGTATGTTTACTGGTGTGATGTTGTTTGTATGTTTACTGGTGTGATGTTGTTTGTATGTTTACTGGTGTGATGTTGTTTGTATGTTTACTGGTGTGATGTTGTTTGTATGTTTACTGGTGTGATGTTGTTTGTATGTTTACTGGTGTGATGTTGTTTGTATGTTTACTGGTGTGATGTTGTTTGTATGTTTACTGGTGTGATGTTGTTTGTATGTTTACTGGTGTGATGTTGTTTGTATGTTTACTGGTGTGATGTTGTTTGTATGTTTACTGGTGTGATGTTGTTTGTATGTTTACTGGTGTGATGTTGTTTGTATGTTTACTGGTGTGATGTTGTTTGTATGTTTACTGGTGTGATGTTGTTTGTATGTTTACTGGTGTGATGTTGTTTGTATGTTTACTGGTGTGATGTTGTTTGTATGTTTACTGGTGTGATGTTGTTTGTATGTTTACTGGTGTGATGTTGTTTGTATGTTTACTGGTGTGATGTTGTTTGTATGTTTACTGGTGTGATGTTGTTTGTATGTTTACTGGTGTGATGTTGTTTGTATGTTTACTGGTGTGATGTTGTTTGTATGTTTACTGGTGTGATGTTGTTTGTATGTTTACTGGTGTGATGTTGTTTGTATGTTTACTGGTGTGATGTTGTTTGTATGTTTACTGGTGTGATGTTGTTTGTATGTTTACTGGTGTGATGTTGTTTGTATGTTTACTGGTGTGATGTTGTTTGTATGTTTACTGGTGTGATGTTGTTTGTATGTTTACTGGTGTGATGTTG